>VYZT01022877.1:0-22884 GCA_013400735.1 Pomatostomus ruficeps | reverse complement strand
CTCCAATGTTGGCACCACACCCACGGACTGCAGGTGGCTCTGCATCCCTCATGGACCCCATGGACTGCAGGGGGGACACCCCGCCTCACCATGGGCTCACCACGGCCTGCAGAGGAATCTCAGCTCCAGAGCCTGGAGCACCTCCTCCCTCTCCTTCTCCACTGACCTTGGTGTCTCCATGTTGTTTTCCCTCACATGTTCTCACATCCTCCTCCTTCTCTAACTAAAAGCAGCTGCGTGCCCATTTTGTTTTGATTTTTCCTTAAATATGTCATCACAGAGACATAACCAACCTTTCTAATTGGCCCAAGCAGGGCCAGTGGCATGTCCATCATCTTCAGAGCCATCAGAGATTGGCTCTGCTGGAAATGGTGAAGAACTCCAGAAACTTCTCACAGGAGCCATCTTTATGGCCCCCTCCCCTCTACTAAAACCACAACAATAAATTAAACACTTTATTTACATGTGGAGGGATGAATATTTTCTACTGTTTTAAATTTAAACCCTTTATTAATTCACAGATATGCAAACCTCAGGAGCAATGTCATGACCAAACATGTCAATTATTGCTCATGCCAACATGAGAGGCAGCACAATGTTTTTTCTTCATGGTGTGCAACATCATGGTGTTCTGAGTAGAGCTCTTCACTTGCCAACAACTCTGTTGCAGAAAGCCCTTTGACATTTTTAATTCGTTTCTCATCTACACTGAATTGGAAACTCTGAATTTTACAGCTAAATTGGAGCAATAAAAATACTTATTGGCCAGACCACAAGCCTGGTATGTTGGAGATTCTGGGAACATACACATTAATGTTTCAATTTTGGTCAGAGATAAATTGAAGTGACTCTTTATCATCCTCATTGAATGAATTCATTTTGGGTGAAATTTAGCTAAAGGATGTACTTTGGCAAACACTTGATGCTTTCCAACCTGCTGGTAGACATCCAGTCTGGCATTACCCCTGGAAAAACTTTTAGTTTGTGCCTTGGTCCCTCAGCTCTAGCTGTTCTGCTCTACAGATTCATCCTGTGCCAGTGTCAGCAGAGGCTCAGGCTGCTGGCCCTGCCCAGCCTCCTGCTCAAAGCAAAGCTTGTCATGTGTGGATGATTGCCCTGAGTCTGGCAGAATAGGGCCTTGACCCTCCTGCTGCTGTGCTGTGCTCATGCCCTCACTAACAGGTTCTGTTTTACCTCAAAATAAAGATCATTAAAGCCACCTATGCATTATTTTGACTTGGATAGAGTGTCATCATACCAAAACATTTTAAGCACCTCTAGTTAATTTGCTTGGATCAGAGCTATGGCTGATTTCAGCTGACACAGCACGTACACAAATCAGTGCCCCAGTGCTGCAAGCTAACCCAGCCAGAAAATGAAGAATAGACCATTAGTGGCTCTGAAATGCCTGGTCTGAGCAGTTTTTGCTTAGTGGGTGTTTGGAGAACTGTGGTTGTTCCACCTGCTGGTCTCGTTTCTCAGAGTGACAGTGCTGGAGCTGTGCTTCCATCCCCTTGCATTCCCTGCACTTCATTTGCAGATGTTGGGAGGTATTGGCATGACAAATAACAGTTTCTTCTACTGCACAGCATTGATCCATGGCCAGAATACATCCAGCCTCTGTACTCAGTGTCTGTGTTCAGCAGTCTGTGTCCTTAGGTTGAAGACTGACTTCATCCAAGCCTTCTCGGCAATTATATAAAAAAATTCAAGCAACCTCCTTCCTGACCATGTGAAAATTATAACTTCTCAAAGTCTTATCCTCCTTTTTGAGTAAACATTTGCTAAGACAGGAAAAAGCACCAGCCTGGATTACCATTTCCAGTCAGTTCTCTCCCTCTCCTTCTTTTTCCCCCATCCCTCCTCCTAGGTATGAATGTCCAGAGGCTTTCAAAGAGAAAGTTAACAGAATTTTTATTTTTATGTCTGCACAAAAGAGTATGTCTTTTTTCCACTTAGTGTTCAAAAGCATTGTAGCTGCTTCAGCTCATATTTACAAAGTTACAAACTGAGGCGTGCTTAAATATAATGACAACTGAACAACATTATAAGAGTCTTCCAGCAAAAAAAAAAAATAAATCAACCTTGGGAAACATGGGGAGACTGTCTATCCAGAATATTGGGACATAGCACTGTTTTCCCAAATATATAGGAATGTGTATTTTAGGGAACTGATATAACTGGTGCATTGGGCAGGTCCACAGTGAGTGGAAAGCAGTGGGCTCTTACAGAAGACAAAGATGCTCTTTGGTGCAGACATGGACTGAGAAGCTCCACGTTAAGCTCTGGTGGGCTTTTATTATTTCTCAAACTCCTCTTTCTTTAAGGAATTCAGTCTCTGCACCTAAATTAGGAGTTGCCTTGGGCTTTTCTTACACTCGGAAGAGGGGAGGCACTTGCTGAGGCGCTTCAGGCAAACTGTGCATTTTGCCCCTTGTAGAACAAAGTGTTGAAAATTACCTGGATGGTTTTATGTTGCTGGCTTCAGTGCTGCTGAGCAAACCCTCACAATGAGTTTTGTAATATGCTAGGATAGTGGTACATTGAGAAAAGTGTTTTTTAGTAAAGTTCCACTCCTATAATATTTTTTTCTTTTCTATCAGCTGTAATAGGAATAAACAGAGGAATTAAATCACACTTGTGCATCAATCTTAATGGTGGAAAATGGGGAAAATCCAATTTAAAGGGCACTTTTATTTAAAATCACATTGTAGCCTTTAATAGACTGAATCTCTGGTACAGTTTGTGAAACCTAGGAGCAGTAAATCACAAAGACTGACTGATACTCATCCAAGGATTTGAAAACAAACAAAGCATTAAAGAGGAGCAACATTGACAAAGATATATTACAGTCTTTACAGCAAGGGAGAAAACTTAAAACTCGTTAGCATGATGCTTATCTTCAAATGAGGCTCTGGGCATCTGAGGCTTTACAGATCAGTAAACTTTATTATGATAGCAGGGAACCCGACTGAGGGTTCAATTAGGGATAGAATTGCACAATGCTTGGATAAGTATAGCTTCTCAGGATCAAAGCAGCACTGCTTCTCTAGGAAAAAAATGTGCTTCTCTACCTTGTTTGAGCTCTTTTCAGTGTTAATGCAGGGGACCTGGTGGAAACAGCATACTTGGATTTTCAAAAGACTTTTTGATAAGAGTTCTCATAAGGGACTATTAAAGTATAATTGGGCACCGTCAGGTAATGCACATTAGTAAAAATAGGCTAAGCTCCTGATAGGCTGATGGACCCAGGATTTTCAAGATCTTTCTGAGGAGAGAGACATAAAAGTTGCCATGCAGAGCTCTGAGCAGAGGTGCACAGCAATAGTTGAAAGATAAAGAGGTGGCAGGAGTTGTGGTAAAGAAAATTGTACAAGGATGGGCTGCACTTGAAAAATTGACACTGAATTCAGGTGGGCCAAACTGATCCATGCCCTCTTTCCTTGAATAAATAAATGTGAGCCAACTCTTAAAAAAAATGTTTTTATCTCCTGCCGGCTTCTTGAGGATTTGAATTTATGGGTTAAAAGGTAGATATGCACAGGAAAAATGGGAGGAACAACCAGGGAGCAGCTTCAGGGCCTGCTCCTAGCAGGGAGGCTGGCCATACCAAATTTAGAGCAGCTCCAAGCAGAATTATACCTCAGCAAATTGTCATTACTGATAGGCAATATAATTCCTAGGAGTCTGTGGGCAGAAATGCTTCAAGATGGGCTTGCTGAGTAGGCCAAAGTAGTTTTTGGCATATTTGTGACTCATGGTGGTCAATTCTGTATTTTCAGGAGTATTATACTTTGTGCAGTTTAAGCACAGGTTTCCATCACTGTGTTTTTTAACATAGCTTGTATTTATTGTGGATTGACTGTATTAAAAAATCATAATAAGAATATATTGTTTATGCATGACATTATTAAGTAATTCTGTAGAGGCCTGATGTAATAAGCAGGAAATCCATGTGGGAAGGTTGGGAAAATTCACATTAATTCAATGTCTTATTAATTTTCTTTTTTTTAAATAATAGCAAATCCAAATATCTTTGTTTCTTAATCAGTGTAACCCCAGTAGATCTTAAAATGTTTTATAAAGGAGGAAGAGCTCATTATCCTGTCTTACTGGTGGAAAAACAGAGGCACAAAGTAGCAATTCCTACAACTAGAAATTAGGCCTTTGTGTTTTGGATCCCAGGGCTGGGAGCTACCTGATAAGCTATATCTCACAGACACTTTTCCCCTAAAATGTCTGTGGATGCAAGATATATTGTTAATATAGTTCTTATACAGATGTATTAATTTGGATTTAGTGATGCTATATTTTTCCTAGCTTAATGATGAGTTTTATACTCAGGCAAAAATCCCAGCATCAAGAGGAACTAAATGCAGTTTCCTGGTAATGATTTCTGGACAGCATCTCTGTTCAGTGCACTGCAAAGTCAAATATTCATGCTTCTCAGAAAGCAGGGTTTCTACATTATAAGAAATCTTGTTTTTTGAAGGGCTGAATTTGAAAAGAAACATAAAAATCCCAAGATTTCTGTGAAAAGTGCCTTCCCAGACCTTCTAAGTATGTGTCTAATGAAATTGATCATCTGCTTGATTTCTACAGACAATAACTCTATTGAAAATGTCAAGATTATTAGTTTTATTGTGGATACTCATACCAGTGATGCTGTAGCTTCTAAGATATCTAACCTGAGGACAGATCAGCAGGAATTAATTTGCTGAAAGTCTGTAAAACCTGAAATGTTTCAATTAATCCTTCCTACTCTTCCTAATCTTTCCTATGCATGTTCTGATAAAGAGCTGCATTGTTACAAAATTTTTGCTCATCTCTAAACATGCTGGTATCCCTTATGGAGCCAGTTGCCTACAGAGGTTAGGGTAAGAGACATTGTTCAGGATGAAAAACCTTTTATCTCTGTGTTTATTGTAAAGTTTCTTTAACAATATGGAGTTTTTTCCTATAAGTTGGTTGAACTATAATAAATTAAGGATGGTTCTATTGCACAGTAGAAATGTGATGGATTGAAAAAACCATTTTTCTCTTCTTCATGAGCCAAAAGTCAGTCCATATTTATATACGTGTCTGAGCATAATTCAGGATGCTATAAAGACTCAAGATACCAATTAGATGTGGGATAAAGATCTTAAGGTGCTGCTTCTAAAGGTTATGCAGGAAAAGATTGCCCTGAAAACTAATTAGGATGACTGATAGTAAAATATATGAATGTATCTTAAAATTCTTTAGATGTTTTTCATCACAAAACTGGGAAAGAAAAGGGCTGTGACTGGCATAATCAAAAAGTCTTACACAGCTTTAGTTCCCTATTGTCTCCTGGTGGCTGACGACAACAGTAAGTTTTTTATTGTTATAGGGTGGGGTGGTCTCCCAGCCTAGTACTTCTTATTCTGCCTGATAACCCTCTCTCATGTGTCAAAATTCATTGTTACCTAGCCAGAGTAGCAGTCTGTGATTCCTGCATCTTTAGGCAGGCTACTGTATCCTCAGAGTCAGTTGCATGTCTCTGAATTTCAGAGGTACTTCACCTAGGGATGCTGCAGGCAGTCGTACACAGCATGCAAACAGCCTTCTGCAAAACAAACTACTACTTATTGTGCTACATAAGCAGAATTTATTAAAAGAAAATAGTTTTAAAACTAGAAAAATTCTACAGTGCTTACAACCCTGCAGTACCCTGAGGTGAGTCATAAAAAGTGCCATGAATTAGAGGCCTTTTTCTAAAATGCTGCCTAAGTTTGTTGTTCTGTTTTCTTGGGCTCTGACCAGTCTGGAATGCTCATCAGGAGAGTAAGCTGGTGTATCAGCATTCTCAGCAACTCTGAGATGTTTGGCACGAGACAGTTTTTCTCAAGACAGCTGAGGCTGGATGGCAACTCTGGAGATCATCTAGTCCAATCTCCCTGCTCAAAGCAGGGCCAGCTAAAATGAGTTTCTCAGGGTCATGTCCAATCAAGTCTCCAGGGATAGAGACTTCACAACCTTCCTTGGCCACTTGCTCCAGTGCTCAGTCATTCTCACAGTAGAATACTTTTTCTTACTTTTATGCAGAATTTTCTGTATTTAAATTTTTGCCCTTTGCCTCTTTTCCTCTCACTGAGCAGCACCAAGAATAACTTGGCTTTGTCTCCTTTACTTCCCCATCAGGTATTTGGGTAAGACTTCTTCCGTGAGCATTCTCTTCTCCAGGCTGGACAGTTCCACCTCCAGTCTCACATCACATGGCAGATGCTCCGCTCCCTTAATGATCATCATGGGTCTGTGTGGCACTCACTCCAGTTTGTCACGTCTCTTTTCTGCTGGGGAGCGCAGTGCTGGACATGGTATCCAGATGTTTCTCACCACTGCTGATCAGAGAGGAGTGATCACATCCCATGAGTGGCTCCCAATGCTCTGTCAGCCCATTTCTTCAGTCTGTTGGGGTCCCAATGTCGTGGTGCTCAAATCAGAAGCTTACAGCCTTGGTCATTGTGAGAGTCTCCATTTCGCAACCAGACAAACCCAGACTCACCCTGTGTCTCCTTCAGTACAACTGAATGTTCAGGTTCTTGTACCTGCAAAGTCTTGGAGAAGATCTGGACAAGTTCTTTCTATCATCTCTGCCACTCCACGGTCTGCAGATCTGCTCCCACAGCTCTTCTCTTGGTGAGAAGGAAGGCTCTCCACCAGCACATACCTCCTGCAGGCAATGAGCCCACCTCCCATGCAGCTCCAGTGAGAGGCCCCAGGCAACCTTGCAGGGCTGTATCTTCCATTGGGAGCTTCATCTGTGCCAAGACCCCGGTGTTACAGGGACAGATGCTCTGGCAGCTGCTGGGACCATCCCTTGTGATGCACCACCACCATCATGACTCAGGCAAGCAGGCTGTCCTCAGCAGAGCTCCAGGCTCCCTTCTGCAAGAACTGCTGCCTCTGATCACAGCACACTGTTAGGTAGTTTCACATGTCTTTCCTCCATGCAGCATCCCAGACTTCCCTCTGGGCAAAGAACTGGGTTCTACCAGTGCTCTGCAGCCATATCACAAACACCTCGGAGGGCTGATGAGCCCTATTAATAACTGATTGCAGAACAGACCCACATTTATAGTAGTGAATGACTGCGTAGCACCCCACTGGGTCTGCAGGAAAGGATTCATCCAGACAAGTTACAGTCTCATCTGGTCAATTTGGGGCTGTAAAATAAGGAATATGTTTTTCGGAAAGGAAAAAGGATTCACAATGGAAGAGCAAAATGTGTTAGGAGTAAACATGTGTTCATTCTGGTTTCAAGAGGACTAACAAAGGCAAAAGAAAACTTCTGTCTTTTCAGATAAAACTTTGAAACTTTGTTAAACATGAACAGAGGAAAATGATACAAACTAAAGTAGCACATTTTATTACCTATTAATACAGGTCCTAGTTCCTAGAGACTGAAAAATCTTGAGAAACTGCAGTGAAGTGGAACAGAATGTGACTTATGCAGGGTTACATGGAATTTGCTCGAAAATTTCCTGACATGGGTGCCAAAGAGGTTTTGAATCACAGTTGAAATACTCATGGGAAGTGGTATAAGTGACATCTGGTTCCAACAGGGAGTCAGAAGAGCAATGACAGAGAAGGGAAGAACATTTGTTTATGTAATACACAAAACTGACAGTCATATCCAACCAAAGCTCCTGTTACAATTTTTAGAAGTTCCCTGTATTAATATTTGGTTAGGGCATTCAGTTTTGAACTATATTTTAGGATAACAAACTGTGAAAATAGACACCGGGGAGTAAAATACAGGAGACAGTTTAGAGAGAAAGAAGTAGGAACAAGGATTGCTTAAAAACCTAAGAAATTTAGGGGCAACAGTTCGAGCAAAACCCTTCATGCTGGAAATTAATTTAGCTTTCAGAGCTAAAACTAAACCTGATTGAAGCACTGGGACGTCATTGTTTTCTTCTCATTTTACCTGCTCTCTGCTCTCAGCGGAGGTTAGTTTTAAATGGCCTTGTCAAAACCTAATTGCAGTTTTGTAATGGCTAATTCCCAGGCTATTTAGGCACTGAAGATTCAATTCTGAGACATGTCTAAGAGGGGTTTGTTAAGGGATGGAGAATGCTGCTGAGATCAATCAGCATCCTAGTTTTTAAATCACACAGGAAATTCAGGTTAAAATCTCTGTTCTGGTTGATTGATCCCATGTCTCAGAGAAATGCCCTCACTAACCACCTTTATTCTTGTAAATGTGCAAATCTGTAAATTAATTAAATGTTCACTGGGTGAGAAAGAAGATTCATGTTGAAACCCTGGCTCACATCAGTCTGTGGTATGGGAACTAGAATTAGGACTTCTACCCTTGTGTTCTACATGTCAAATGAGGGCTCCAGCCACAGGCAGTTCTAGGTGGGACACAATAATTTTTTGCTGGTCATTTCAGGCGCTCCTATCCCATACACATACTGACAGGATTGTGCCTAGCTGGGAGAAAACTCCTAGTTTGATAATCTGGCTTGAAGGTCAATGGCCTAAGGGAATAGCTGGTGTATGGGGTAGCCACTAGATTTTTCACATCCCCAAAAACCTCTCCAGCCTGGTGGACATGTGGAGACAGCAGAGGCACCATTGGTGGCCAGAACAGAGGGGACCTGTGGGGATCCAGCACATGGGAACACATACTTTGCACTAGAGTCAAACAGCCTTGACTGACAGCATGAAGGGGAAGCTGTGAGTGCTCCTGCCACTGAGCCAATTTCTTTTGCATCTTGCATTAACCTCACAAAATTTCATTTATTTTATATGCTTTAAAAATCAGTGAGCTGAGGTTTGGGAGCAAGGAAAGAAAGGTTCAAGCTGAGTAATGTTTAAGTTTGGCTATTTAAAGGTCATGCTATTTGTTAGCATGTGTAATTATTGGATGTAGGGCAGGGAAATGGAAAATAGTTCAAAATTGGATTCAAGATACCTGATGACTGACCTGAAGACATTGTTGACTCTGATTTCCTTCAGTCAGAGTGCCTATGTCAATCCTGGATTTTTAAGTGATGGGGAATGCTTTGCATATGTAAGAGCGGGGATAGAGAATGGAACTAGATTTTTTTTCCCCTATCCTGAATTCGCCTAGTCACAAGAAGCTTCAGGGCTGGTTAATGTTTTGTCTGTACTCAACAGACTTTTTAAGAGGACAGGAAAAAAATTTGAGACAAGGAAAAAACTATTCTGTCAAGAATATGGGATATTTTAAGGTAGCCCACATAATACTACCCTTAGGAACCATTTCTTTACCAAGAGAGTGGTCAAACACTGGAACAGGCGTCCTTTCCTGGAGAGGTGGTTGATCCACCAAAGCTGTCAATATTTAAGAGCCATTTAGGCATGGCCCTTAACAACAGGCTTTAATTTGGTGAGCCCTGCATTGGTCAGGCAGTCGTACTAGAGGATCCTTCTAGGTCCTTTTCAATTGAGGTATTCTATCCTATTGTATTCTAAAATGTTGGCTTGTTGTTCACTGCATAGCCAATGTTTTCCTGTTTACAAACAAGCTGAGTACAACTGCAGATTCCTGCTGTAGGTCAGGTGTACATTGAGGTGGATCAATGAGGTCCCCTCTCAGTTTCCCCTTCTCGAGGATGAACAGGCTCAACTCTCTCAACATGTCCTTGGGTGAGAGATGCTAATATTTCTGGGGAAGAGGAGTGATAATTAACTTACTTTCTGTCATCATATGTATGTTGAAAGACATTCTTTAACTTCTACTCTGTCCCAGGACAAGCCAGCAACTGAATGTTAAGCTTTTTCCTCATGTCCCTAACATCTAGTAATGGGGTGGTTGTTACTATAAGGTTGTTTATTGCCTAGTAATCAGCTGATTGCCACCAGCAGCAGTACTTGTGAAGCAGATTTGTTTGTCTTTGTCAAATGGTTGTGTAAACTGCTTATTGAAATGAATTATTTTCCAGCCATGAAATCAGCTCTCTATTTTTGATCTGGCCTGTGTGACAGCATGGAGCATTGCTCAGAACATATTTGATTGCTTTCAGAACAGTGTATTCAGGAAGTTTGCAAATGAAGCTACCTATGCAGTAGCTGATGAGAATGCAGTGGCTGAAGATAATTTTATCCTATTTATTATTTGATACACTTAATTTTTGTCATATTTCCAGAAATTCATATGACAGATTATTTGGATAAACTAAGCATTTTAAAAACTTTAAATTATGAAGCTATTTTTCTTCTTTGTAGGAGTGTTTGCTCCAAAGGTTACTGAATAACATCCAATTTTCTCTACATCTGTGTTATAAATACTGATTTTCCTCTCCAGTCTAAAACCCAGTCTCCAATCTTAAAACTGAGCTGAGGTTTTGTTCAGATTTGCAATATCATCAATAACCCCCAGCCAGCCAATTTGGTTTCTCGATATGGCATCAGACTGTGCATGTTAATGTGGTCACGGTTTCTGTAACTATAAGATTCCAGCCTGACCTTCAGAAATTAAGGGCAAGTTTCATAAACTGACAATTAGAAAAACACTTTAACTTGGAACTTGCATAACGTGATTCTTCAAGACAGCATAAACCCAGGGGGACACAGTGACATAAATTTGCAGTCATATGGACTATCTCAAATCAGTAAACAGTCCAGTTTGATACTGGTATATTAAGAAAAAAGCTGTTCCACTGTAGGAACAGTTAAATGCTGGAGCAGCCTCACTTGCTGGAAGAATTGTAAAATCCCATTTACTTGAGATCTTTTAAAGCAGGTAAAACAAGTATCTTTCAGGCATGTCTGTCTAAGAGCAAGAGGAGAGACAAAATGATCCCCTCAAGGTGTCTCTCAGCCCTATGTATCTAGAATTCCAAAATGTGCTGTTATTCATTTAAAAAATGGGTTTATTTATAATGTAAGTCTGTTATTTCCATGGGCCAGCAACAGTGACAGGTTCTCAAGGTCAGTCATACCAGCGGGAGGTTTATAATGATGCCATGCCTGTAGAACTGATACCCTGCTGAAACAAGTGTGTGCAATAATTATTGTAGCAAGAGACAATTGTTCTCTCCAGCCTGCTCATGCAGCTTTAATTTATGATCAGTTAAATTGTCTTAGCGATAGATATTTTGAATTTACTTGCAGTGTTAATATTATTTGCCAAAAACAACAGTTGTGGTTCAATGTTCTTCTGACTATGACAAAGAAAAGACTGATGAAGGGATTTTCAGTGAGTATTTCATGCAGTTTAGCCTCTGGCACTTTATGGATAGAAAAGCTTTAATAGGAAACCTGTATTGCTTTTTTTGTATGTTGTGCCTTCCTAATGCATATTTCAGAGCTTTGTGAAGTAATTCTGGCAAGTTATTTCATTTTCAAAATGACCACAGCACAACTTTATTATCTGATTTCTGCAGTAGTGCAAGTGAATATGTTATGCTGGCAATTATTGTTATTTGAATTCTTTTCAAGATCTACAGCGTTTATTCCAGGGAATGAAAAGATTTTGGTCTGGGCACGTCTTTAGGCTTCCATATTGCCAAGAGTAAGAGTCACTTGTTCTGATTTCTTACACCCTCATATTTTAAACCATGGGGAACTATGGATTAATGAAGCTAGTGCAGTCAAGTAATGAATTCTGGAATAGTTGTGTGTATCTGTGATTAATACAGTACTTTTTATATGGCCATACCAAATTACCTGAAAGTAACCTGATATTTTTCCCTTTGTTTCAGTAGTCTACAAGATTTCCTGATTTTTAGTGTCCTGGGAAGCTACCAGGGACGTTCAACCTCCTGAAATAAGCTTCTCAGTCTTAATGTAGACCTCTTAGTTCCCAGCTATTAGGGAGTCCTTACCTACTTCTTTATCTGCTTACTTTAGGCAGCTGGCCCCCTTTCACATGTTTGATGGGAAGATATGGATAGGAATCTATTTTCACAAGAACTGCAGTTTTCCCAGGCTAACAACATCAATATTTTTCTCTTCTAGCACTGTTATTCACAATACAGATAGAGGAAGACCAGCATGTGGTTTACATAGTCTGTCTTAAAGGCTGAGAACAAATAAGCAATTTGTCTATGCAATAAGAAGGCTCACAGTCATCCCCACTTAACTTTGCTACCTGGCCAGGACAGTTTCTGACGTATCTTCACTTTGCAGAGCTGGTGCTGCTTTTATGGTTACGTGACATTAATTACTCTAGATGCTGGGGAGAAGGCACATGTCCATGAAAGAGAAACAGGCTACGTACAAACCCATGTTTGGATTAGGATGTCCCATGCTGACCATGCCTGCAGTCTGAGAGAATAATAGTGGGAAATACCTTACATGCTTGCTGTGTCTTACTTTTTCCAAAGTGTCTGTTTATGTCTGCTGTTAAAAAGAAGCTATTGGACTAGGAAGACCTTTCGTCCAACCAAATGCTCCTTTTCCGTGTTTAGCAGTCATGTCACAGAAGTCATTACCAGCATAATATGCTATGCAACATAAGAAGAATTTTCAACCTTCTTTAGCAATGTGGGAGCAACCTCTGCAAAAGAATATGGACCTCAGATCTCCAAAGAAGCTCTTTGTATTCTATCTTTGAAACATCTGTGTAAAGTGTGGATGCTCTCCACAAGCCATCCAGGTGGAGAAAGCAGGATCTATGACTGGGTGTTTCATGTAAACTGTGGAGAAGCTTTTTGCTTTTCACTAACTAGAAGGAACCCATAGGGCCTAATAGGGGCTGAGAGCTACATGTGTGAATGTCCTTCTGAGGGCCAGATTCGACTTCCATGTACGATGAGACACTGAGGCTTGTTTGGCAAGAGTAGGGCCAAAGGAGTCTTGCTGGCTCCATGGCTTGTGTGCAGAGAAATAGTGCAAAGTTAACGCTCAGGGCCAAGAGTCAAGGTGCTTAGAAAATTCCTTTATGTTTTATTTTATTTCTCTGTATAACACCGTCTATTCATATTCCTCTGTACAGAACTGACCCCAGGCTTCAATCTTGTACCACTGAAATTAATAACAGGACCTTAGTCAACTTCAAGGAATATCATGACCCATGTTCATTCAAGTCTATGGCAGCTTGAATATCCATCCTGCTCAGAGAGATAATGTATCATTTCCATCCAATTTCCTACACCAATTGCAGGGACTCTTTCAAGTGGTTGCTCTCATATCTGTTCCTCTCATCTCTGTTTTCTTGCCACTGTTGCGTTCCTTTTCCAGAACACCACTCCCAGCACAGTGGCAATGCTAATCCCATCCCTGCCATCCAGTAAAGGAGCATTGTAACTTTAAGTAATAGAGTTCAGTGTGTGTCTGCTCAGGTTTTGTGTATAGTTTATCCAGGGTTCTTCTTTACCATAATGATTCACCTTCATGCCAATCCAATGCATTTAAAATCTGCCTGCAGCCAATGGGTTCATCGTGCCAGGTCATTTTCTGACCTCAGAAAGCCCTGATACTTCATGTTCTGGGGGGAAAGTCTACATCATCTAACAAAATGATCAAGTCAGCCTCTTAAATATGCATTTTGCTGTCCCTTCTGGTTCCCTCCCAGCACCCATTCCTGTAGTTGCTTTCACCACGTACGTGTGGTGAATGGTTTTGTGGAATCCCTGACATTACGTCCTGTTCTCAAACAATTCCTTGGGTATCTGTTAACTAATAAATTCTACAGACATAATAAGAAAATAAAATTATCTGTGGTCATGGAAGTCCAAAGAGTTATATGAATTTGCTACAAACAAAAAGGATTTAGTGGAAAAGTTCATTGCAGTCTACATTTTCAACCTAAATTTATTGAAGCTAGCATTAGTCAAGATTGACCCTTTTCTTACTAAAGATTGTGACAATCACAGTTTACATTGGTTTGTCAGGGTAGTCTGAGAATCAACTACCTTGTTCAAACACCAGGCACTGAGGGTAGTTCCAGGCAAGATGCTTGGGGCATCTTGTGTGATAACATGTAACGCTTCTGGGTTCTGGCAGGGCTGCTTTGGTGCTGCAATGCCTGCTGTGATCCACTGCTTTGGTCAGATAAACACTCTGGCTGCCACTGGGTAGCAGCAGCTTTATCTTATCTCACTTATCTTTGTACCTAGGTTTTGCTTTGCAGTGAGTGCAGTGAACCTCGATGTCCATTGAAGCAGGCAGAAGTAAAGAAGAGAGAACGGACTCTTGGTAGCGTTACCCAGACTTCTAATGATGTTTTCTTCTTTTGGATACAGGCTACCAGAGAGACCCTGATGGGGTCTTTACACAGGGTTTTATAGAGAAGGGGAAGGGGGTGGTGATAAGGTGGGGTCCAGGGTTCTTACCAAATCACAAATTGACATGGGGTGACAGCTTTCCAATGCATCTTGAGCAAGGGCGGAACATATTTGCATTAACCTATGAACGTTACAGAACAGCAGAAGTTTCTGGCAACTGTTGAATAGTAAAACAATATGGTGAATATTAAGATAACAGAGGTGGAACTGAATCTATGATTGACAGGGTTAGAACGTGGCAGCTAGGGGATTTCCCCCTAGCCCACTGCCACAAACATATACCCCAGAAGCCCCTCACCCCAAAACTTGATTTTTCATATTGAACTTTGTGGCCTCATGATATAGTGTCAAACAGGGTAATAATCTCACCTCTAAGGGCCTTAAAGGAGAAGGAGTGGACAGACCAGAATCAGAGATTATACTTTATTCCTATTAAGAACCTAAATATGTTGGTTTGTGAGATGAATCACACAGGTCATGGGCAAGCAACAGACCCCATAGTCTGTCCCCAAGGAACAGCACTTGCATGACCATAAAAGTACCCAAAATTCTGGAGAGACAGGACTGTATTCTTTAGGGAGTGTGAGGAAGGGTATATATGGTTGGGCACTGTAAAGGGGAAGTCAAGTCAGGGTTCAGACAGCTGAGGTTTGCTTGCCTCTACATGTTCAGCTTTGCAATATTTCAGGAAGTTTCAGGGGATGCTGTCATGAGAATACCTGTACCTGAGGCTGTACAGAAACTCCTGATGGAGGAGGTCTCTTGTGCAGGCCTCTGGAGAAGACAATGCCAGACATCTCATTAGGATACCTGTGCTACAAAGCTGTGCTTCCCTGGCAAGTCCTTTTCAGGAAAAGGTTCCTGTGTGGATGCCAGGATGGGAAAGCGGGCTGGCTCTGGGGGTGCAGCAGAGGGGAAGGCAGCACAAAGTGGGTGGCAAGAGCAGCCTCAACCAGACAATGAGCTGGCTCAGGAATGGGGCAGCTCCACAGGAGTCCTGGCTGTCTTCCCTTTAGCCTGGCACTGTGGCATGTGGGAATGAAAGGTCAAGCTGTTGGTAGCAACAGAGATGGAAAGCCTGAGGCATCACGGATGTTGGGCTGTGAAAGGAAAATGTTTTCTCTCCCACTAAAGACAGATCCTGTTTGAAATATGTGTATTCATGAATTTGAGTGTTATCTTTGAGCTATATAGTGACAAAAAGGCCATGTAATGCCTACTCCCCCTGGCTCCCGCTCTCTGGTGGCAAAGGCTTTGGTTAGGATTTTGGACAGGAGGAAGGTTGGTCTTGGAGACGAGCTGTGTACATTGCCCATCAGTGGAGCCAACCTGGTGAAGGGTTCTTCCAGGCAGTGAAGGACCTGCCATCTGGGAGGGATGGAGGCAGGACTGTCTGTGTGCTGGTGCAGCCAGGCCAATATGAGAGATGACTGGGCAGCCTGCATGGATCATGTGGCCTTACAGAGAACATCCAGACACAGCTGGCAGTGTGTGACGTGACAGTGTGTACATGCAGGAAGTTTGATCTTGCAGGTACAGCTGCAGAGCAGCCGGGATGCAGTATGAGCCAAAGAGCCCAGGGAATGAGACCATGCT
Source organism: Pomatostomus ruficeps (assembly GCA_013400735.1). NCBI lineage: Eukaryota > Metazoa > Chordata > Aves > Passeriformes > Timaliidae > Pomatostomus > Pomatostomus ruficeps. The sequence continues at coordinate 7,063 of VYZT01022877.1, read as the reverse complement.
CCCTGCTGAAGTGTTTGAGCCATATGCAGCCCACAGCACCCATGATTATCAAAATGTGGGAGCAAACAGGAAACACCCTGGAGAGAAGACAGCTGTGAATCTATGAGAGGAAAGTGCTGGCACAGCACCAGCCTCCTTCTGTGTCTGGTCCTGGTCTTTTCAGCAGGGCTTACTAGCTTGGGCACAGTGCCACAGTAATTCTGCTTTTGGACCCATGCTGGATTTTATCTGGCCATTCCAGTGTTAGCAGAGGGAGTATGGTTCAGTTTGCTCCTTCCTGGATAGACATGTCCTAAGGGGGTTGGAGTACAGTCATTCATCATGGTGGAAGTTGCTCAGGAGACTGTTAAACTTTAATCACAGAAACCTACCAAATTATATTGACTAATAACTGGTTTACCTCACTTCTGACTGGTATTTAATAGGGCTAGTCTCATTAGAAAGTCCAAGGACACTCCAATTATTTTCAATCAAGCAAAAATGTCATTAATTTACCAAGAATCACACATGTGTGTGATTTACAGTGTGGTAAATTAAGCTTCAGTATCAAATGCTGCAGGCACATACCGAATGCTGTACTGAACCTTACAAGGAATTGACTTCAACCAGAACTGAGGTCAAGTAGTTATATAATACTGCTCCCTAAAAACCATGCAACTTACCAAAAATTACAGTTATTTTTAATCTCTAGTCATCTGTTGTTTAATATGTAAAAAAATTATTTTCAATCTGCTAGCAGTTCTCCAAAGAATAAAAATGCATTTATCTTAAGGCAATCTAAGGCATATGATCCCATTAGGAGGGAAAGGGATTAGTTTAAAACACCAAAATCAAATGTTTCAAATTATGGTTTGAAAGACAAATTGACATTTACATGTCTGGGGTAGCTGAGTTTGGGTCTAAACACAGAATTTCATCTGCAGTGTCTTTATATTTGCAAACAATTCTGTGTGTTAGTACAAGCAAACATGCCAACCCAGTGGGACTGGCCAGTCATAACGCTTTTCAGGGACCACAAAACTGCCTGGGGTTCTGTGGGACAATCTTTTATCCAGCGCCCTGGGTCAGATAGAGGGCTGCAGAGGAGCAGTATTTCTTTGACTATCTACCTAGGTATTGCCTTCACAGTGTGAGGCAGAGCAGTCGATGTTAACAAAGCAGGTAGCAGCAAAGAAGTGAGAACGGACTCCTGATAGCATTACCCAGGTTTTTATTGTCTCTTCAGGATACAGGCTATCAGAAGGACCCCGAGGGGGTGGTTACACAGAGTTTTAAGGGGAAAGGAAAAGGGTGGTCAGAAGGTAGGGTCCAGGATTCTCATCAAATCACAGATTGATGTGGGATGATAGTTCTCCAATGAGTTCTGGGCAAAGGCGGAACATATTTGCATTAACCAATTAACGTAACAGAAAGGTAGAAGTTTCTAGCAATTGCNAAAATCTGCCCAAGTTATTTCTCTAGTTCTCATGGAGGCAGCTGGTTGGGTCACTGCCACACAGTCATGCCACGGATCCAGCAGGAATTCAGGAAATGTGTTTCTTCCTTAGAGGTTACATCAGACAACATGAGTAAGGATTCCAAATCCAGGAACTATAAGCATTGTAAGTACTCCAAAGGGTGCTGGAGACAGCTCAAATACAAGAATTCTGGTCCAGAAGGTGGTACTCAATGAAATATGTCAAATTCAGTAAGATGGCAATTTTTTTCAGTGAAGTATTCCAGGAAATGCATTGTAGTTAGGTTGCTGTTTTTCCTACATTACACACCAAGCCCTGGAATACTTCCTCACCATCTTCACAGTGAGCACCTTGATAACTAGCTTCATTCACTCATATGTTTAAATGTTTTGATGTACTTGGTCCAGATAGAAACAATTTCTCTAGAGGAAGGAACAATGCCCTTCTGCAACAGCAGTGCTGAGATACTTTTCTGGAAAGGAAAAGAATTTTCTTCCCACTTTTTCTTCCTTTGGGAAGGGTTTGGAGCAGGCTCTCTCCTCAAAGAAGGTGAACTCATTGGGGAAAAAACCAGAGCCAAGAGGAGCCACCACTGATGTGGCCCACCATGGAGCCCAACTGCCTACACTTCTCTGAAACTGTTCGTCAGGTAAAATAGATGGAAGATTAGAAATATAGATCCCAAAAGATGTAAATTGAGGTGGACATCAAGTTATGCAGCACTAACATCTGAACTGAACAGTCTCTGCCACAAAAGGACTTTAGTGTCTAAACCATAACCTCATTCTCCTGGGAACCTCTGGAACACAAGGTGGTCATTATAGCGATGTTCCTGAGTCACACTTTGCAGCAGAGCAATACCAGGTACAGCTGGCTCACTATGTCCTGTTGTGAGTCTTCTACCTATTGCACAGTAGTCTCATGCTATTTTCCAAGTGATTCTGTGTTTTATCAGATACTTATTGCAGATCAAGTAAAGCATTGCTTTGGGGAGTGTACCAAGAGTGCAGAGCTCCAAGGCAGCACAAGGAACAATGGAAGGATTTGGAGACTAGTATGAAATCGTTACTTAGCAGCAGCAAATAAGGTAATAAAATGAACAAGGATATAGTTAATATGCCAAGGCCAAGAAAAATATAAGATGCCAAGAACAGAAAACTTTAATAGAGGGAAATGTCACAAGAATCAATAAAATGGGCCAGAGAACTGTGTCTTTCTGGATTAAGTGATGCAGTCAGTGTGAAACAGATGCTCTTTCAATATCATCAGCAACTTGACAAATTGGATAAATAATTGTTGCCAAGAAAAATAAAAGCATGTGCTGTCAGTGTGGGTGGTTGCCATGATTGCCATGGCGTCTGGTTCAAATGCAGTTACAGAGATGATGAAAAAAAAAAAAATGGAAATGGCTGAGGAAAAACAATTCGCTTCCCACAGATGGGCCTTCGGCATACCATAAACTATAGCTGCCTTTTTCATCATTACTTTGGGCGGCAACATGGGAAATAATAAAAGGTGGAGAATTATGGGTACAGCCATTTTCTGAGTCCTTCTCATAAAAAAGGAGAAACTGTTGTTCTGGAAGATTTGTTATGAGGAAATTGTAACAGACAATTCAGCTACAAAACAATTAGACACAAAATTCCCACCTGACTTCTGCCAAAATGTCACCACCTTCAGAGCTCCAACTCTGCCACCACTTACCATGAGGACACTGGTATGTCATTGGTAGTTGTCTTAGCAAGCTCAAAGTTTTCTTCATGACATTTTTAGACTTTCAGCTGTCAGTGCAGTGTGATGAGGGGCTCAGTTCATGCACAAACCCCCTCAGGACCAAGGAGAAGGCACTCTAATGCCTTGGAGTATCCTTCTCAGATAACAGCTGGATATCAAATGTTCATATAAAACATGAGAGGAGGAAGCCCCTGCTCAGGTCACTTGATCTAGACATGTTCACTTCATTCCTATCTTTGTCTGAGGAGAATAATTCCACATCTACAACCTCTGGGCTGAAAACAGGGTGTCTTTTATGCAGAGTCATAGACAGAATCACCTGAGCATCACATTCATTCTCTCCACACATCCTCTAAATCCCGTAAGACCTGAGAAACAGGGTCAGATTTATATTGATGTCAATCCCACTTAAATCTTACTTTAGGAAGGTGAGATACAGGAAAGACATGTATTGAGTCAGTCACTTGGACATCTTGTCTCTATCTCAAGGTCAAACAATGTGTTTTTATAGCTCCTCTATAATTTTCAATTCCTTAAGCATTTCAGCCACTGAAAATCCTCATCTCAGTCCCTGAGCAATTTCACTTACATAAACACAGAAGTGGATGTTGGTATAATTTACTACAGTCCCAAATAAACTGTGAGGTAAATTGTCAATAACAAAGCAGTGAGTGAATATCAAATAAACGGCAATGTGGTTCTTTACTCATGACACTTTGTGTAAGAAATAAAGTCTGGCTGCAATTACTTGGGAGGCTGATTTGTGTTGTGTACTGAATAATGGGTGAAGGAAGAGAGTATAAAACTTTAGACTATCAACAGGATTCATCGAGTTAAAATACATGCCTTACCTACAACCACATAAAAATAGCACTGTAATAAGCATCAACAGTGGTGACATAGCTAGAGCAGTGACAGAAAAACTGTAACTCTCTGCTTTAACATTTGGGTGTAATACAAAATTTCAGACTGTTTATTCATTCATGATCTGGGGCTGAAATCCACTGAAGATGGGTTTAAAATTTTGACTGGAAGGAAGAACAACCACAAACCACACATCTGAACTGTCATTGTGGCTTTGTCCTGCATAGGACAAATCTGCTGGCCTGGCTGAGCCACCATTGGCAAAAGAGCAAAGGTGACACAAGTATGATCCCCTGGCGGGGTCTGGGGTTCCTGGCTGGAAAGGAGGAACTGGCAGGTGGCTTGGCTTTCAGGTATTATCTTGATGCAGGAGGTGTAAATTTCAAATTGTCAAAGGGTATTACCAGTTTTAGGCTTGCCTGAGATTTCAGAATATTTACACCCTTAGGCATTTTTCCTTTTAAGAAGAGAGCTGAAAGTTCTTATGGGAACACTTTTGAACTTTGGCATCCAAAATACAAGTTTAAGGTTTACCTTCAACCCCCATCCCTCATGCATATGATGATTTTGCTCCATCCTTGATGCAGATGAAGTCTCATACTCAAGGTTGGCTGAGATCTTAGGTTTTGGGTTGCTCTCTGGTTTTGTTCCCAGACCAAGCAGAGATGTCAAATGTTTTATTTCAGAACCTTGTTCTAACATCAGCAGAATAAAACTGAAGCCCCAACAGTAACACCTATTGTTCTCTCTGGTGATTAAAAAAAGAGTAAGGAATACTGTTCTTGAACAGAGCTGGTAAAGTATTTAGTGGTCAGTTGGGAACGAGGAGGGTCTCAGAAGATTTAGCCAGGACAACTGATCCCTATCTACTGCTCCTCAGAAGCCACTGTTCCATACTAGATGATATGGTTAATGTCTTTCTGATTCTTGAACGCCTGCCCAGTTTCTCTGTGTGATCCTATCACTAACGTTGATAAATAGGTCTGCCTAAAGCAATAAGACCACAACATATTTGCCTTTTTGAACTAGAGTAATTCTGCTGCCAAACCAGAGTTCCCAGCCTTTCAAGGTTCAGCTGGCAGTTACATGTACATTGACATTTCTTTTTACCTCAGGCCAGATGAGGGAGAAACAGTTTATTACTTTGTAAAGCACTTTTCTTCCCACTGTGTGACAGCTTTTAATACTACATTTTGAAAGGAGAGTGAAGGTAGTTTCCACAGAGATAGCGAGATCTTCAAACTTTTCTGTTACCAAAGAGGAAAGACACACTTCATTTAAACAAACAGGACCTGAAACACTTTAAAACGTACATTTCCAGTAACCTACAGTGCCTTTCATTTGAAAGCTGTCCTCTGAAGTTAATCAAGATGCTTCCCAGCCTGTTTGCAGATTACCCATGCAGGAGAGGAGCTTTCCTTAATGCATTGCTTTGGTATACATTACTTTTTTCATATCAGATCATCCAAGAGGTTTTGAGAAGGACTTAATAAAAAAAAGGTAAATATGTGTGTCATGTCACAGAAAGAAACTGCAGTCTATTCCATCATCTGCTGTTCAGAGGATTTAGTTGTAATGCGGCAGACAAATGTTTATGTGTTATGAAAGGTTACACTTCTACATTTCTCAGCAGGTTTAATTCTATTTTATGCAACTTTATGTGGAAGGAAATCTAAGTCAGGCTTTTTTCTCAGAAGAGTAAATTCTCTGTAAGAGCCTGAATCTGATGTTTGCCTAAACCAGCATTTTTATCTTATAGTATAAAATAGATACCTATATGCCTATGAATTCTGTTCTTGGTGACAATTTGCGTGATATGCTACATTCCCAATTCTTCTGCAGAGCCACTTTCAAGTCTATTTGCTTACTAAAGATCTGATGTTTGTCTGGCCCTCTCCCCTTAGTCCTAGAAAGGCAGTATGGTGGCATCTCTTCATCTTTCCTTAACGCACCAGAAATTTCAGGATCTTATTTTTTCTTTTTGTGTGTTTTTACTGAAACATTTAGGAAGTAGGAATTTAAGCATTAGGAATTTCAAGCAGAAGCTGAGAAAACAAGCTTGTTTTAGAAGAACTATGGGGTCTCTTCATATAAACTTGTTCACTATTTCTATATTAATGATATCATGTCTCAAATAATTTGATCTCTTGAGTTTAATGCCAAGACAAAGACAAGCAGAGTGAAGGCCACAGTGTTGTCCTTTCCAGGCTCTGTCAAAAAGGGTTTGTGTCAGATATGTGCTAATTTCACTTTATTTTAATCCCCTAGTTACAGCATAGCAGCACTTGAAGATGGAACAGACCTACCAGGTCTTGCTTCTGATTTATACCCATGGACCAACACAAGGTGTTTATCATACATTTCATTAGTTTTGTCCTCTCCGATTTTAAATATAGCTTGATTGGTGGCTAAGTGTTGTCACTTGTCACATTTTCAAAGTAGTTAGGGGCAACAGAAATTACATGGAGGAACTGCAGTTTAGAAACCTGGTGGAAATATCTCTATTTCAGGATCTAATAGATTTTGTCTGCTAGAGGAGGTAGATAAGGTTGGCAGTATGGAAGAACAGTTGTAAAGCTGGAAGGTGTTGGAAAATTCAGATTTGTTCTTATAAAAGCTGTCAGTTCAAGAGATTGATGTTTTCTTTCAAAACAAGCTCCATGAAGCTGTGAGCAGTCTCTCTTTCATAGCATATCCATGTGCTCTTGAGAAATAAAGAGAACCAGTAAACCACAGAATACAGTTAAAGACTTGTATACACTCCAACACCACGGCATGGTTTAACTTTATACAGTCCCTCTGCTTAAAGGGAAGAGCTCAAAACTGAGGCAATTCATCTAAAAGAGTAGACTTTGTACATGGTACTTTAAGGTATAAATAGTGCAATAGCTTTTCTGAGTGAAGAGACTTTCATGGACATGAATGGTACATTATTAAATCTTTAGATGATTTATTTTGATTTATTTTGAAGTGATTTTTTTAAAACGTTGTAGCAGTGACCCAACCAG
>VYZT01022876.1:7243-33324 GCA_013400735.1 Pomatostomus ruficeps | reverse complement strand
GGCAGCCTCTGCGGTCAGCATTAAAGAACCCTCAAGAGTTCAATCAAAAATTCTCACCTAGTTATAGCATGTTTTTGCCATCTAGCTCCCTTTGATTTCTGAGCCTTAACTTAGCCTCCCAGAGAATAAAATAAAACAAAACCCACACACATTAAAAGCAAATTATCTCACAGTCAAGCTAAAGGCGATGGAAACAAATTTACTTGTCAGGAAAGAGAAATTGCTTTCACTAGTCATACATGAATAAAAATCTTTACTTTTCCTACAACTTGGAAATTTTAAGTTATCTTTAATTAACAAGTTTTAGCCCATTGCAAAATATTAGTTTCCCCTTTTCATGTTTTTGTGATCTACAACGCATATTTTAAGGTCTCCTATGCTTCTGTGTGAGAATTTGTAAAGTAGCCGTGGTATTCCTTTACTGTGGTTAGTTGATTGATTGCTAGTATGGACTTGTGGTTTTTTTACTCTTTCGTTACAAATGACTGACAGAAAAGTGACATCCTGGCTGCACACATGGAATCACATATTCATGGAATATCATAGAGTCATAGAATATCTCTGGTTGGAAGTGACCCATAAAGATCATTGGATCCAACTCCTTGCTCCCTGTAGGACTGCCTAAACCTAAACCATAAATATATAAACTTATCTGAAAGATGAGGCAAAAACAGCCGTTCATATCCACAACAGCAAGAGCCCTAGAAACCTACTTAACAACACAAAATCAAAGAATCAGAAACAGTTGAGTGTCAAATGCAGTAACTCCTCCTTTACCTTTGAAGAAATCACTTGAAAACCTGGTTTTATTTGAGATAGTGCCTCTCTTTCAAGGTGTTTGAAACACTTGATATGAAAATGGACTTCTAACAAGTTTTCAAAATATGACAGTATCTTGTCAAATTCAGGATATCGTGCAGATTCTAAATGTTTTATGCAGAAATCAATTCAATAGAACATATTGTAGTAGCATAATACCAGCATTTCCCCAGGCTTTATGTAGCACACTGCTTCAATATTAAATTACCAGGCTTTCTTTTAAGTGCTAGTTTTCTAGACTGCAGTTGCAAAAATACTGGCAACACTGTAAAATCATTTTGCTGTTTATTTACAATAAAACACAATTGATCAGAAGTGTATATATGGTCCAATTGTTATTTTGTCAGCTATGGACAATTGATAGTGATTTATCTGCAGTCTGAGAACTTGTATCTCAGAAACTTTGGATGACTATATATCATCAGAGACCTTCCCAGTTCTTTCAGATAGTCACTTTCATTTTATCCTCACATTATCATTGCAAATATAGGGAAATTGTGGCATTTACAATGGGAAAGTGAACTACAGAAAGACTGAGCATTACTCAAATGAAGCAGCAAGACTCTCTCAGTCGTCTTGTCCATAATCAACAATTTAGACTAATACATCTCTACACCTGCTCCCTGCCTATACCTATTTGGATTTGAGGTATTACTCTAAGTCTTTAGAAGCACCTCCTTCTCTTCAAGTGAGCAAGACTAATATTACAAGAAGCCATTGGGAAGACATTCCACTTCTTCCTCATTTCCCTGTCTTCTGTCATCTCAGCTGCATGGTACCATGACTTAATTTCTGTCTAACTGACAAAAGGTGATAGAGAATTAATTCAGTAAAGCAGTGGGAAATACCCTGCCATTCAATGAGTTAGGTCAACTTGATAAAGAGTCAAGGCTGATGTCAGAGGAGGAAAACCAAAACCTCCCCTTCAGTAACATCAATTGCGTGGGCAGTAGACCTCAAAATTTCAGTCCTGAAATGATTAGGCAGTGCCTGACTGATTGCTGTGTACACTGTAGGTTAAACTACTCTAGGAGGAGGGATCAACACTGCAACTTCAGCTCAGAGCAGTGGAAAAGACAATTTCTTTGAAAGAGCAAGTAAATGCTTCACTCTAACAGAGCTGCTGTTGACTGTTCTGCTATGCATCCCATTACTTCAATTCCTGATCAAATGATGAACCATCTTCCTTTTTGAAGAAAAAAACTGTCTAAGAAAGACATTTGCCTCTTAAAGGAATTTTATGCTCACAGCTGAGAAGCTATAGAACAAAATTAAGACAACTACTAGTCTCATTTTATTATCTAAGTGGGATTTAGTGTCCAAAATACAATCGAAGTTCTTTAAAATATTAATCCAAAGAGACCAAAAAAACAAAACAAAACAAAACAAACAAAAGACCCCCAACAAAAAAAATCAAAAATAAACAAAAACCACAAAACAAAACAAAATTTAAAAACCCCAAACAAACAAACAAAAAACCCAAAGAAATGTATCCTGTAAGTTTCATGTTAACATTCCTTTAGAAATGCTTCCACAGTGCAGATACATTGATATTTTAATATCTATATGGAACATCTACATGGGAATTCTATGGAACAGTCTAAGCTAAAACAGTAAAGTCAAAGGTAATTATTTTCTTCTGTATAGCTGGAAGAAAATAAGTAGCAATATGTGATCTCTTCAATCTCCCCTGAAAGTCCATGATTTACGTTATATAGATATCCAAATGTTACATGTCTGTCTCCTATTTCTAATACAAATGATAGCCAATTTCAGGTTGACAATTCTTTTTCAGTCAAAAAAAAAAATAGTTTCTTGAATCCAGGTCTGATAAGTTAGTTCACAAAATGTAAACAGTGCCTGAATACTTTTTATTCCAAATAGCATTCAGCTCATATACAACATTTTGTAGGAAGGAACCAGAGTTACTGTGTTGCATAGACTTGTTTTCTCGTAGTTCTTTGACTGTGTGATGATAAAAGGTTAATGATGTGACTGTTACTCAAAGAAGTTTTTTTTAAATAAGTATATTCTACTCTACCCAAGTATATTCCCTGCTGTAACTGTGTTTTTATTGAAACCTCTGTTTCAGTTATTCTACAATGTCTGGAACCACCCAGAAAACCTTAAACTACTTTCATGTTACAAGGGAGGAAAAAAAAAAAAAAAGGTGCCGCAGGGAATGTCCTGCTTACAAGTAGAAGAAATGGACTGCAGATGGTAGAAAATAATGAACAGGGATCAGCAGAAAGCAGATCTACATTTTTCACACACTTTCTCTAACACATACCCCAGGTCCACCTAATGCTAATTCTGTTTGCCGCTGTAGCAGAAGAATGTAACAGACAGGTTAGGCATCTGCTCCAGGTTTTTTAGTCACTCATGTTGCTTCTGAGTAGATGAACCCAGGCAAACAGTACATATATGTGCAACAAGTATGATAAAGGAACAGCATCACCCAACAGCATCACTGACAGCCTGAAGAGGATAGAGAGGAATCCAATGGAAAACAAGTGACTTGGAAGTCATGTGCAAGAACATAGGATTCCTGAGGGTTCTAAGAATGTGGGTAGGTCTCCATCTTGTCCAGCTCTCATTGCCAGCAGTAGAAAAGAGATGTTGTTTTGGGTATATCCTCATTTACAGATCATTGTCTGCAATTTTTTTAAATCCCTTCTGAACCTCTTGATGCTGTGTGTCTCTACTGAAGTCTACTGAAGCAAAAATTCACTGCCAGTTTTGTAGGGAAAAAAATGGGAGCTTTGTTTTTTAAGTGCTCTTCTTACTAGCTATTTCCTAGTTCAGCAGGTGCCTCTGCTTTTAGGACTTGCCAAAAATAGCACTTGCCATATTTGCCTTCCCCACCATTTTCATGACTTTGTAAGCCTCAATTACATTGCCCCTCATCTCTCTTCTCCAATAGCTACTCCACCAGCTCTTTCAGTCTTACCTGTAAGGATGACTGTTCCACTCTCTAAATAATATGACATTAGCATCATACACTGGAAAGAAAGAAATCAGGTAAAAATAATTTGACAGATTTAAAAATTCATGGTTTCATATTTCCCAAGAAGAGGAGAAGTTTCTGTTTAGGATAGGCAGAAGAGATTGCTTCAGAAAGCCTAGTTGATTTAAATTTACAATTGGAGCATCTGTATTTTCTTTTATTGTGGTTAGTTACAGAGAAGATACCCATGTGGCTCAAATCAACAACTATTCAGAGTTGTTATCGATGCCCAGTTAATTACTTGGCCATTATAAATACCAATAACATTTGCAATGTGGTTTCCTATTTCTTAAGCAGTAGATGTTAATAGAATCTGCAACTCATTTTCTGAAAGAATGGAGAACATACATGTATGATCAGTGATAAACAATATTCCAGAGAGATCTGGAATTATTACACTCTGCACAAGTACTGTATTTTTGGTTACTCTTTATTGACAACATTTGCCTTTTTTCATTCTGAGCTATACTGCCTTAGTTGTTTCTCTTACAAAGTCTACTTTTCGCTTCCATGAGAAGGTTTTAGTCCCTTAATTGTCGACAAAGTGTAATCCAGCTGGACCACTGAAGCTTAGAAACAACAGAGCAAAAATAATTTTCTTTTCTGTAATGTTTAGCGGACAATTAGGCATCCTGAACAAGTTGCTTTATTAAAATTTTAAATATTATTACAAATTATTACATACCATATCAAGCTGAAGTAGTTTTAATATTGACAGTAGTTTTTATTAGATGATTTGCAACCTAGATCTCATATGTTACACAATGATTGCATCATCTTCTCTGATTACTATTTATTGTGAAAATCACACCTGTCAGAATAGGCTTCTTTTGTTGCAAGTTTATGATCACTGTCTATAATGAAATCAAACTCCAATTTGATTTTAGTTTTCAACCTTCTTCTTTTGTATATTACAATCAACAGCTTTTGCACACTGCTAAGCAGCAACTGTAAATTGATACTCTTTTCAGGCAAATTTTTCCATTTTATTTCCTATAAAATTCTTTTCCTTGTATTGAACACTTTTGTACTCACACAGCAGGAAAACCTAGCCCTGTCATTCTGTCTCTGAAGAAAACGTGATCAAGTTCCCAAATCTGCTCTCACACCTTTACTTAAATGGGCCACCTTTACTTAAATTGTCATGAAAAGTTCATCATCTGAGACTTTACCTCAAGTTGCAACATTCTTATAAGCCCTTCCTAAGTTCCTAGTAGAACAATAGATTTTCTCCTTAAATAAAAAAATAAAAAAATAGAAAAGAATTTGCAGTTAAACAACAACATGGACTCTTTTGTATTGACACCTTCATTTGTGGACAGGAAGTTGCCTAAGACAATGTATCCAGTTCTTTGATAAACCCAGGCTTAAATTTTTTCTGTCACACAAAGAAAATTCCTGCCTAGACATTTCTATTTATGCACTCTTACTCTTGTTTGATGCAGGTGAAAAAAAATACCTTTCCTGGAAGCAGTTCCATGCGTTCTGCAAAAGTCCACAGGTAAGACATCACACTGGGAAGATCTGAGCTTTCCTCCTTGATACATGTTCTTGTGCACTTTTACTCCAGCATTTACTTCCTTCTCCTTTCTCCTTTGTGTCCTCTAAACACTTAGGTGTTCAAATTCAAGTTAGTTTATTACACTCTAATATATATATGCTACAAAGGAGTCCAAATTAAGCAGCAATTTACCTGGATAATACACATAAATTCCCATAACCTCACCATTAAAGATAAAACAGAATACCTACGAAGAAAATGACCATGCCCTTCCTACCTTTCAAAGAATTGTCTGTTGGAATTGATATATGCATTTGGGACAATTAACAGTAGATTGAGGAACTGGATTTACTCAAGATTCATCTAAAGGAAATTAAAAAGAGTATTCAGACCAGCAATGATTTCAGACCTTCTTCTCACCCTTCTTCTGTTTACTTTAATGTCTGTGTTTCTGAATGATACAACAAAAAATATATTAGAGATGGCTAATCATTGTATTTGAAAATAAAACTTTCTTGTGAAAAATGAAGCTTGCTTAAATTGTTCATTTGATAAATTCTGAATAGGTTGGAGGGAAAAGAATAGAAAACCCAACAGCCTTTTTTTTCTTGATGTTTGTAGAAGACTGGAAGTGAAGTTTTGCTTTTCATGCCTTGACTTATTAAAAAAAAAGGAAAACATAATTTTTTTTAAATCCTGACAAATTACAAAAAAGAATAGACTTCTCATACTCAATCAGCATTAATTGTACCCTCTTGTGCCTCTGCCTTTTGTTATAGTCACTTTAAGAAAAGCTATGTCACCTAGGAGAAATAAATAGTTTAACCACACCAACAGAGCTTGAGAGCGATCTGACAAGCTGTTCTTCAGCTGAACATTGGCAACAATAGTCATTATCTTGTCCCTTTGACAATGTTATTGTTCTCCTTTTAGATGTGTTCTTTTGCTATATTCCTTCATTTTCTTCTCTCACTTGGCTTTTCTATTCTCTTAAAAACAGGAATAGGAATAAGAAAAGAAAAATAAAGTTGGTTAAAGGCAGCTAGAAACAGAACAGATGTACTCTGAGTCCACTTCTATGCAGAAGTGGATCTGATTTTTTTATTTAATTCTGCCTTCTCTTCCACACTCCACCTAACTGTCCTTCTCTTTTGATTCTTTTTATTCGAGTATTCACAAGAACTTTAATGCAAAAGGAATACCTCTTAAATTAAAAAATAAATAAATAAATAAACACAAACCAAAAAAAAACACCAAACTTAAAACCCCTACACCAAGAGCTGTCAATCTTACCGCAGCTTTTTCTTCTATGTACTTGTACAGAAATAATAAAAGAAAAAATCTCCTAAGGAAATTGCAGAATGAGACACCTTTTAGCTTAACAAAGATCATCCAATTCTGACACTTTATGTCAGACAAGTCCCACACTGATTGCCTTGTGTAGCAGATTGAGGCAGTATAGTGCATTAGTTAAACATCCTGGAATTATTTCCTCGCTCATATCCGAATGGGCAAGCCAACACGCCACTGTAATGTTAATGCCTTTTTTCACTAGAGGGAGCCAAAATCCCTCTGTATGTAGTTTTAAGTCCCATATTTCCAAGTTTTCAGTCCAGTCCTGTGTTAGCAATTATTGTGGAAAAAATAAATGTGCGACTCGTGGAATATTATTTTTATTATCAATAATATTAATATGTTATTGCAGCATAAAAAGCTGAAAATTCAAAGGATACTGGCTTGATCCTGTTGGTACAAGTTTACAGAATTTTGGCAACTGAACTTAAAGTCTTGGGTATAGCAACAAGTTATGACTTTGCATCTTAATACTCCTCAGGCAGTTACTTTACATCTAATCATCTCATACTAATTCATGCTCAGAATAGGGCTGTCTCAGTGTCTGTGTTTTCACTGACAGGGTAATCCAGAAGATATGCTAACTTTGGAGGGCATTGCTAATATTTGTTACGGGACAGGCATATTTGAGGCTCAGTTTTGCCAAGGCAAAGCAGGCGTAGTGATTATATGGAATAACAAGAAGTATGGGGGACAGTACAACAAAGAGCTAGAGTAATCCTTTCCTCACTCAACTTTGGCAGTCCTTCTAACAGGAAGATATTGTACGGGACCTCAGAGCTGATGAGGAGTTGTAGAACAAGATTAGCAACATTACTGCAGCTTGGCTTCATGATCCGTACGTTTTGCAGTAACTCAAAGGCAGCATTCACCAAGCAATCACTTTGGGGAACTACACAACCAAACATGGTTTAACCGTGTTCTTAAGATTACAGCTGGAGAACACGGTGCTAATTTTGAGTGTAACAGGAATGCTTAAATGAGTTTTATGCTGATCTTCTCCATTATTTTGATAATGTAAAAATGGTCAAATCTTTTTTCATATGTATCTATGATGATTCCAGTGATGTTGCAATACTGGATTTCTATTTGGCAAAAGGCTTCATACAGAGAATGAAAGAACTGTACTTGGGGACTTAGGAGTTTAGCATTTTCTTTCAGGTTTTCCTTTTCTTCTTTTTCCCTTTTTTCCCCCATCTCTTAATAACTTCTGAATACTAGACCTTATGTTACTGAAAATCAAATTTACATTTTCTTAGCTATAAATTCTCTTTATCCCTCTAAAAAATTTATACAAGACCGTTTAGTTTTCATTTGTTATCCAGATTACTATTCTCTTTTGGTTTATATTTGGTTTTGGCTGTTTACAAAAATTTTTTTAGGACTAACAACAGCTCACACCAACCCTACTGTATACACCACCACACATTGCTGCTTCTTTAGATTATTTACTGTATGAAAGGGATATAAGGGACAAAATGCTGATGCTGTTGGAACAGCATTTTGTTCCAACCCAAATCATTCTCTGAATCTATGACATCAGAAAAAAAAATACTATTACTACTACTACTAATAATAATAATAATAAAAGATAGTATCTGATCACTGGTTAATCTTGAAAACAACATGTCTTTCTTAGTTTCTGGTACAGAAGGAAATCATCATGTTGTTTTTCAGAGAAATTTTAATTGCCCACATCAAAATATCTTTTAGATGCTCCTTAATAAAAAGCTCCTTTTTTTTTTCCCCAGTCAATTTCAATTTTTTTTTACCTAAACAAGTTTTACCTTTTACCCAATTTCATTGTTCTGGAGGGGGAAAACATGCAAGAAAGTAGGGAAAATAATTAGTCTTTACCAGGGAAAAGTAACTCTTACACATTTGTGTGTGTAGCAGAAAGACAGCAAAGTCATATTTTGGTGTCTATTGCACTGCATTTGTGCTTGAATTTACAGTCATATAAATGCAAAATTTGATAAGGTTTCAGGCTTTTTCAAGAAATTATGTAAATAATTTAGACATAAAAGTGAAAATTCCTACACATTGTAGGAATTAAGGGGAGATAACACTTGTTTATTTTAAAACACCGTCCAGGTCTAATCAAAAAACAAACTGAACAAAACCAAAAGATAAGAACCTAACACTGGATTTAGAGTTTAAAATCCCTTCAATCTTCAAACCAGGACAGTGTCAAATTGTGAATGCACATCCAAGTGTCTGCACATTAACTACCACGCAGCTTCAGTGCCCTAATGACCTTGTGACCGTCACTCCTGCCCTTCCACTGCATTAGTGAAGAGCACTTACAGCTGTCTCTGTTGATGACACAGTTTCCTTGTCCCTAACATGTCTTCCAGGCACAACAGCCTTGTCTCCTTCACTATCCACTTCTGCACTGTCCAAGTCTCAGTGCAAATACAATGCATCTGGAGACACTTTTTAAGGAAGCTCTCTCAGTGAACCCTAAAGGAACAGTACCTTACTTTGCATAACAGAGCTACGCTTGAAAGCCCATTAGAGATCTAATAAAGCTCTCTAAGTAGAGAAAAGAGGAAGTAGCAGCTAAGCAAGTAAAGACTGCCTAATAATAATTTGCATCATAGTAATAAAGTTATGCATTAGATTCCGTATACCTGTACTGTCCCTGGCTGGGATAGAGTTATGTTTCCTCATAGCAGCCTGTATGGTGCTGCACTCTGCATTTGTCACCAAAACAGTGTTGATAACACACTGATGTTTTGGTAATTGAACAGGGCTTGCACAGCACAGGCCCCCTCTCTTTGTCACTCTGTCCCTGCAGCAAGTATGCCAGGGGTGAGCAAGAGCCTGGCAGGAGAAGCAGCCAGGACAGCTGACCCCCATTGAACACAAGCAAACGCCACATGCCATATGATGACATGCTCAGCAGTCAAAACTGGGGGTGCAGACTTTCCAAAGTAGCCAATCCTCAGACACAAGCTGGGCATTAATGAACTGTTTGGAGATGGCAAGTCTGCCTTGACAATACTTGCTCTTCTTTCCCTCTCTTGTTCATTGTTTAACTGTTCTTGTCTCAACCCATAATTTTTTTCTTAATACAAAAAGCTTGAAGTACCTCTTTAATCAGTGTGCTTATTCAGTCCACAGATCACCTTTCAGAGTTTTCATACAAGGGGAAGAGGAATGTGGGGGTTGGTGTAGAACATGTATTTACGTTTTAGGTAAAATTAGTATGTAGCCTCTTCACATTTTCTTGAAAGGAATAAAATAATTATACAGAAAAGAGTTATTCCTATCTTTTATTCTATTAAAAAGAAAATAAAATTGTTGACTAACAAATTCAGTTTCGATAAGCCCAGCAGCAATTTTGTGGGCCTTATACTTCAATACAAGAATTTCAAGAATTTTAAGTTAAAGTTTTTACTCCAAATTTTAGAGATTTTAGGGAATAGAATCATAGACTAGAATAATATGCTGTCTTGGAAGGGACCCATCATGATCATTGAGTCCAACTCCTGGGCCTCTACAGAACACCCCAAGAGTCACACCTTGGGCCTGAGAGCATTGTCCAAACACTTTTTGAACTCTGTCAGGCTTGGTGCTGTGAGCACTTCCCTGGGAGCCTGTTCCAGTGCCCAATCACCCTCTGGGTGAAAAACTTTTTCCTGATATCCAACCTAAGCCTCCCCTGACACAGCTTCATGCCATTTAGTTGAGTGCTATCACAGAGCACCACAGAGAAGTAATCAGTGTCTGCCTCTCCTCTTCTTCTCACAAGGAAGTTGTAACTGTGATGAGGTCTCTCCTCAGTCTAACCAAGTGACCGTAGCTGCTTCTCATACAGCTTCCCCTCCAAACCCTTCATCATCCTCATGGCCCTTCTTTAGGTGCTCTCTAATAGCTTAATATCTTTGTCATACTGTGGTGCCCAAAACTGCCCCCAGCACTCGAGGTGAGGCCACCCCAGTGCAGAGCAGAGCAGGACATCCTCTCCCTCACCTGGCTGGCAGTGCTGTGGCAGGATATGGTTGGCCATCTGGGCTGCCAAGGCACTGCAGACTCATGTTCAACTTGCAAGTAAGACCCCCAGGTCCCTTTCCATGGCACTGCTCTCCAGCATCCCATTCCCCAGTTCATACACACAGCCATGGTTGCCCCGTTTCAGGAGCAGAACCCAGCATTTGTCCTTGTTAAATTTCATAGCGTTGGTGGTTGCCTAGTCCTCTAATTTGTCAAGAACACCTATGCTCTAAGATTTTCCCACCTGAGCTACTACTATTGTATCATGTTTCTCCATAAGTAACACCTCTCACTATCACCATTTTAAATTTCATAATGGAAAAAAAACAGTGGCATAGCCCACATTATACTAGAATGATTGATGTCTGCTTCTAAAAAATCCCTTTTTTCCACACAGGTTTGTGTAACAAATTATGTTTCAAAACATTATAATGAAACTCTCTCCTCTACTTCAGAACTTGTAAAGGACATTAAGCATACTGAGATTCTCTATAGATAACTAATGATTATTTAATTTACAGTCTTAATGCTGCTTGTATTTTAGCATATAATATTCTTTACTATAATCAATTCACCCTGCTTAAGCAGTAATTGTTGAGAGTTCTTCATTCCATCAAGAAAGAGCATGACAACACTCTGAAGGATAGAGTTAGTAAAATACTTATTCCAGAATAGACCCACCATTATGTCCTCAGTGAGAAGGTATTTGCATTTTTTAAAATCAAATCATTTTTTCAGTTAGTGATCAGACTAGCCATTTCTTTGTCCCTTTCTAGTATCCATGCTATCATATTAAGGATCATAAAAAGGATCAGCAATGAGACTTGAAAGATAAAAGTCTCAATTTTTAATTTAGCCATTTTGCTCTATTATTTCTCAATTATCTGCAGACTTAATTCTTCTAGAAGGGAATAAGATCTACCAGTTTTTAAGTTAATGTAAGTTACCCATAACAATCTAGGAAAAAAAACCCACGAAACAACAAAACCAGTAAAATCTAAAGGCAAGTCAACAGCAGTGGTTTAGAATTAGTGGATCTACATAGCAGTTTAATAAATACCTTCTGTAGAATATCATCATATGGGTTATTACAAGTCAACTATGACTACTTCAGGACTATCAGTCCTGATTAAAGTACTATAAAGATATGTAAAACTAACTGACACTTTAAAAGTATACTGAAGATTCAATTAAATAATTCTGTTGGGTCTAGCTGGAATTCTCACTAAAGCTCCTTCAATTGCACCCTGACAAATTGTACCAAATTTCACATGTTAGACGATAATTTTTTTATATATAGTCCAAATTATAGTTCAAGTGCCAGTAGTACCTCACATTGTAACTTGTTAATGTTAAAATGCCAGATGTAAAAATTATTGCAAAAAATTATTCCCATTATTATTAAGAATTATCAAATAAAATAGGGCAGGTACTTTACCAGTGTAAACTGCTCCAATGTTACAGAACGATATCAATTTCATAGTCAACAAAAGTTACACTGTTATTAGAGTGTTGTCCTGAGTTTTGCAGTTCTTCAATGTTTCTCTTTGCTGTAGTACTTTCTCACGCCTGCTGTTGTAAACATGGCCATGTTTTTGCTAACTGTCCTTGTTGTTTTCATTCCATTCTCCTAGGTGGAGACATATGAAGGATTTTTCCTTTGACCAGTGTGATTGAGGGATGGTAATTTCTACCTCCAATCCACAGTAATTTCTAAAAACATATAAATAAAGGTCAGAGGGTTCTGCCCTCTCTCTTTTTTAACTCTCTCTTGGTTCTCTTGGCTCTCTCATTGCTCCTCAACCTAGTCGACTGGGTGTGTTTTCTTTGTGTCTAAACAGTGCAACATTAGAGAACATCCACAATTCTGGTTTTGAAAAATGTTGATTGTCCCACTTCTGGTTTTCTGGAGTTCATTTCATAATAAAATTGTTAATAATGTGGGGGATTTCCCCCTGAATTTTAGTATGTGTTATGAAAAACTAGTATTTCAGACAAAATTAAAACTATTAATGCTACTAAAACTACTACTACTAGTTGTAAACTGACTGTGAAAGGCTGCAGTTACATACTTGAAAAAAATGTTTTAAAACACAAACAAACTACTTACATGGAATTAGTTTCCAAGTAGAGTTTCCAGTGAAGAACAGCTTCAAGAAGTAAGGACAGCTACTAATAAAAAAAAATATACTGTACTAAAGAAGTTTAAGTTTTCATTTCAAATATCATTAATTTTTAGTTATGCAAGGAATTCACACCAACTACATCTCAGATTTCAGGCACACACAAGTACTCGAATGTACTTAATACAGATTTTTGCACAACAGCTACACAATAACCAAGAATCCGTAAGTGAAGAAGTAGCATTGTTAATTTACCAATAGTTTTCCAGAGCAAAATGGCTGCACAGTATATTTCTTTTCTTATTTTCTTCATATTGTGTAATTTTAGCCACTATAGTAATTCCATTTTCACCTTAAGAATGACCAACAGGATAGTACAAACCTCAGAGCTCAGTATAATGTATAGTAGTCATGGTTTTGACCCTGGCTAAGCGCCAGGCACCCACAGCAGCCGCTCACTCGTTCCCTCCCCTGCCACAGCTAGGCAGAGGAGGGAAGGAGTGGGGAGAAAAAAACACAGGGAATTAAGTCAAAGGTCCATGAGTTGAGATAAGGAACTGGGAGGAAATGTTCTAAGGACAAAAGCAGGCTCAACTTAAGTTGCAAAGTGAAATTTATTACTACTAGAGTTAGAAGGAGGCTATGAGAAGTAAAACTAAACCTTTAAAAGACATCCTTCTTTTCACTCCCCACCCCTCCCTCTCTCTCCCACCAACAGTGCAAGGGGGGGCAGGGTGTGGGCTTTTTTTTTTTTACAGGTCAGTCCGTTTCCAGGATCTTCTTCCCCTGCTTAGGGAAAGGAGTTTTTTCCTCTGCTTTTGCCATGGGGTCCCTCCCACAAGAGACAGTTTTCTGTGAACTGCTGTGGCGAGAGATTTACTCATCCATGGGGAGTAAGGACAAATTGCTCCAGCATGGAAGCAGGGGGCTTGTCTCTCTCCAACCAGGTCTCCCACCTGGACTGCAGTTTCCTCCGACATCCACCTGCTCCAGCGTGGTCACCTCCTCCACAAACTGCGTGACTTTTATCTCAGTCTCTGTCTCTCACTGGGCTGCAACTGCTACGACTTCTTCTGGCATCCATGGCTGCTGCAGCTTCCGACATCTCCCCGCTCCAATGTTGGCACCTCACCCACGGACTGCGGGTGGCTCTGCATCCCTCATGGACCCCATGCACTGCAGGGGGGACACCCCGCCTCACCATGGGCTCACCACGGCCTGCAGAGGAATCGCAGCGCCTGGAGCACCTCCTCCGCCTGCTTCTCCACTGACCTTGGTGTCTCCATGTTGTTCCCTCACATGTTCTCACATCCTCCTCCTTCTCTGGCTAAAGGTAGCTGTGTGCACACTTTGTTTTGATTTTTCCTTAAGTATGTCATCACAGAGGTGTAACAACCTTTCTAATTGGCCCTAACATGGCCAGTGGCATGTCCATCATCTTCAGAGCCATCAGAGATTGGCTCTGCTGGAAATGGTGAAGAATTCCAGAAGCTTCTTATGGGAGCCATCTTTATGGCACCCTCCCCACTACCAAAACCACAACAATAGTACAAAGAAAGACATGATACAGTGACTGATCCACCTAGATGGAGACAATTTACTTTGGAAATTAAACTTCAAGAAGCCATGATCACATACATACTTAGCACTCACACATAAGTATAAAACAGGCAATTCCCTAAGATTTAAAACTATAGCACTGCTTTTCTCAACATGTCACTTTGATGCCTGAGTAGAGGCTACCTAGAACAGAGGCTAGACAAGATTAAGAGCATAAACTGGGTATTTATTGAAAGGCCTTCAGGCATACCTTGGGCAGTCAAAAGCCCTCTCTGGGAGAGGCTACACCCAAGATGGACAACCAGCCACGAGTTTTTTACACTTTTATAAGTTTTGATCAATTTACATATCAGGGTTAATTCTCCAATTACAATTTCAGGTGATGATGTAATTTACCCCAAGTCTGTTCCGCCTTTTAGAGCTTTAGTTTACGTATTTCAGGGCATGGAACAATGAGGTGTCCTTGAGTCCAGGCCTGGAGATGATTTGTTATGTTTAACTAGAATGTGAGAATAGGACTTAGCAGACTATATGAAGTTTTAGAGTTACATTAAAGCAGTACAGGGTCTGAAAAATATAAAAGCTAAGTCTTAAGGCATCAACAGAACCACTGTTCAATTCTTCAACATGATCCTTAATTACATGAAAGCGACCATCTCTGTTTCTTACACAAATACACACTTGTAAGTCTCGGTTTGCTCATTCTTTTATACAACACTTCCTCAACACTTTAACCATAAGCTGCAGTATTCACTAGCTGTCTTCTTTTCCTTCAATGTGCTGATTCTGACTCATTGAATTTTCTTGGGAGAAAGATATTAACCTTGGGATTTCCTTCTTTATCCCAAAATGAAGTTAAATCTGATTTCAGAATAAAAATGGTTAAAGCTTACAAGAAAAATCTACCAGAACTTAGCTCCAACAGTTTAATTACTAGGTTCCCACACAAGAAAAACGCATGTGCAAATCCTACTTCTAAATCAGAGATAAAAAAATTAAAATGATATTTTAAGTGTCAGTGGAGGACCCAAATAATGGATTTACCACCTTTTCTGATTACACTTACTTCTTCCTTCCTTAAGTATTCTTTGCCCTTCTGTTGGCTGATTCCCAGGGTTATATTCTTGTAAGGAGGAAACTACATAATATTCTGTTTCATTTTTGATAGAGATATTCTTTGTAAATACAAAGTAGAACCGCTATTAACATCATCATTTGCAAGCAGCTTTCCACAATGCTCCCTTTTGGATAATACAATTACTTCAGAATCCTTGGTCCCTTAAAGATATGAAATAATCAGTGTGTATTGAAGGAAGTGACACATATCCATATTATAATCCAGGCTTCTCTACCAGAGATAGAGACATACATAGGGTCACTCTCATTTAAAAGCTGTACATGGGCCCCTAAGGTTGTTTTTGAAGGGTTTGTTTTCAAAACTGTTTAAAATACAAACAAACAAACAAAACCCCCAAAACCACAGTACTGCAACAGCAAATATTTCTTAGCTAGGAGAAGAATGACTTTAAGACATAGTTATTTAAGGACAAGCAGATTCAATTCTTTGGTTTGCCTGTTACAAAACCATACCTTCATTTTTCAACAGGAGAAATCATGTCTTGGAATTGCGAGTTGTAAGAAATGTTTTTCAGGTTTGACTTACATCATGACTATGACAGTAAAGAAAAAGCTTTTTAAAAGACATTATTTTAAAAATCAGTATGAGAAATCTTCAATCATATTATTTGGAAGGTATAGCTCTGTTGTCATTTATCAAGCATAATCCATGTCTATTCCTGTATCTAGGAAAATTTTGCTTAATTGCCAGAACTGTCTCACACAGCTGTGTGATCTCAAGCAATTTACAATCACTATTTATCTTCCCACTTTCATAAATGCAACTCTGGATTTTTTCATAGCAATAGAGTGCACCAAAGCACTCTGCACCAAAGGCATATGAATACATTCTATACCTTGGAGCACTTTTCTCGCTAGTCTTTAGATTTCTCTCAATTTTGGATCTTAGGAATAAAATTTAGTAAAATACAGCCTAAGTAAGTAGTTTTCTGTCTTTGAATATGTACCTCCTTAGTGTCAGCATATATTTTAAATTATTTATCAAACTGTTTGGTAAAAAATATGAAATCAAAATAAATTAAAGATAGCCCTCATTCCTATTCTACATTCCCATCATATCTAAAGTTGTGAAAATATTTTCCTGTGCGGTATTCATAGCAAAGTTAAAGTTAAAAGCAGTACTGAATTTACATTTCCAGGACTTTTAAAACAAAAATTGCCATTTTATCCTGATCTATGACTTCTTCTTTCTTCAATTAAAACTCAGAATTATGTCTATTCCAAATTCAATAATTGAATTTAGTTTTTCTTTAAGTTTTGACATTGAAAAGAAGGAGGGAGGAGAGAGCAGAGTCTCTGTATTTTAAGTCTGTTTATAGAAAGATGTGGTAGAACTTCTGGCATATGAAAGTATCTTCAATCAACAGCAACAAAAAAATAAAGCAGCATTTTGTGTGACCAGCTAAACTGAGATGTGCCATTTAATGTGAACACTTTTATTATATTTGCAATAGTAGTGAGAATCATCATGACTCCATGGACTGATCAGGAGAACTAACTAATTGAGATTTATTTGAAATGAAGATACCTGGTATGGTTCATTAATTTGGTCATAATATTGTATTCCAATTGATGCCTTCAATTGAAAAAAAAAAAGCCAGCAGTGACATCAATAGTAAAGTTTTGGGGATTGAGAGTTTTTTCTTTTTTAAATGGATATTCCAAAAAAGATAGATGTATTTTTGCAGTAGGATTTCTAATTTATGTATCTGTAGATGTATTTCAAACTAAAAGATTAGATTAAGACTCTCCAGATTACTCAACTGGACACTTTCTGAATTTTAAGTTGTCAGTTTCTTTAAATGACTGAGGGCCTCTTAAAGACAGTCCCACATTGAAATTACATGATACTGCTGCTTTACCCAGTATGCAGAGGAATGTTTGGTATCCATATCACTGAATGTTCTCAATTTAGAAACACAGAATGGCCAAATGCAGTCCTGCCAAATATTAATTTCCTGTGATGCTTTTCTTTAACAAACAATATTATTGCATCTTCCTGTTTCATAATAATTTACTAAGTTGATGAAACCTCTCTGAGTTACAGCAGCGCTTTTACTTCCACTCTGCACCTGAAGGGCCATACCACTGAAAGTTTAACAAGAGGTCCTGTTATCCTGCATGCCTAATTTGAAAAGTCCAGGATCTAATATGCCAGTATCCCAACACAAAATTTACTTATGTTGTTATCTTGAATATCATGTTAAAAGCAAGCATATGTCCAGCCTTTCAGACATATGTATGTATGTAAAATATATGTAAAATACAAAACAATACATGGTTCCCAACTCCTTACTGTCATCCTTTTGGGAAGACTGATTAAAATTTCAAACACTGAGTGTTTTCCAAGTTTGAAACAGGTTGAACACTTTTGCAAGTTCCCTCCAGATCTTGTATGCCTTGTATATCCTTCAGAAGGACAGGAAGTTCAATTACCTGTGGAGGGGACAGTTTTTCCCAGCCTCCTGTGGTGGAAAGGCAGGAGAAGCACAGCTTGTGCTCGCAGTAAGCTCCACAACTCCTGTTTTCTGCTGCTACAAGACTTCTTGTGTTTTACACATATAAATGCAAGGATATAAGAACATAACTTCCTGCAATGCAATACAGTGTTCTTACTACCAGTCATCATATCCCTCAGTCTTGCCACACAGCCAGCAATTTACAAGGACTTCCTCAGGAAACAGAGAAGCATCTCAGCAAATTACTTTGTCAGAGGGATCAAAAGGAAGAGAAAATTGCTAAATCTCTTTTGCATAACTCACATCTTTGTGAAGGCATAATTCATGGCCCTCCATGGGACAAAGACCAGCCAGTCCTGAGTTTTGTCTCCCAGCCTGTGCTTAGAGGGACTATCCAGTTCCAGCACAAATACTGCATACTTCCTGTGAGGGTCAGGAATGCCAGGATGCATACCCAGCTACTGTTAGCCACCAGAAAAAACTACGTACTCTCCTGTTCTCAAGGAGACTGAGTAGCTCAAGTGGAAGTAAAATACGAAACCATTTGGAGGTTCTGGAGATCTCATTACCATGAAAGTGTCTTGGTATGCTATGGTATTGCATCAGGTCTAAAAGGCAACATTTTGATCATAGTGGCGGACTGCAAGGACAACCTCTCTGCGGAGCAGCCATGTGTCTGCCCCCACATAGCTCCAGCCAGCTGCAATGGACACAGGGCACAGCTGAGCCCTGCAGTCAAAGTGGTGGAACCTCTCGGAAAACTTATTTAAGAAATGGTAAAAAATGCTGCACAACAGTTGAGGGAGAGGAGTGAGAAATACGTGAAACAGCCCTGAAGGTACCAAGATCAGAGAAGGAGGGGACGAGGTCTTCCAGGCACTGCAGAAGCGATTCCCTTACAGCCCATGCTGGAGCAGGTTTATCTTGACAGAACTGTGGCCCATGTACAACCCATGTTGAAGTAGTTTGTGAAGGACTGTATCCCATGGGAAGGACTCACCTGGGAGTACTGGAAGAGTGTGATAAGGAAAAGTGGCAGAGAGGAGCTGTTACAGATTGATTCCAGCAGCCATTTCCCGTATTCTGGCACCACTAAGGGAGAGGAGTCAGGATTGAAGGACTGAAGTTGAGGCTGAGAAAAAGAAGGAGGGTGAAGATATTTTGTATTTGTTTCTTACCATCCAGCTCTATTTTAATTGGCAATAAATTAAATTATTTTTCCCTGTGTCCAGTCTGTTTCCCCTATGATGTTACTTAGTAGATTTTCTCTCTGTCTTTATCTTGACCCATGAATTTCATCTCAATTTCTCCCCATCCTGCTGATGTTGAGGAGGGAGAAAGCAGCTCTGTGGCTATCTAGCAGGCAGCCAAGGTCAATCCACCAGGTGTAGTGGTAACAGGATTCAGTTTCATTGACAGACAAATTATAAGGACAAAAATAACTCACTCACTTAATTACACATTGTAGCCGAAACAAAAAAGAAAATGTTAGTACACACATTAGAATTTTGCTAAGAAAGTCTATGAGACTTTCTAGCTTCTCTTTACAGTTCACAACTGCCAAGAAGTCACAGAACTTTATCTTTTTTGCTCCTGCCTTCACATACAGCTTTATATTTTCTAGAACATGATGTAAACCCTCATATATTTCCTTGCCTCATATGACTGGACAATGGAGTCTTAAATGGTAGTCTGACAGCAAAGGGATTTCTCTTACATTAGTGTAAGTTTAAGGGTTGACTTAGCTCTCTTCTGCCTCAATTAACAAATTACTATCTCTAAGGTGTTTCTTCCTACTAAAGTGAGTTCTCAGCTCTACTGTCATTAACTTCTATAATCTTTTGGAAGAATTAAAACTTGGTATGAATAATTTCAGAAAGAACTTTCATCCCATCTTGTTAGTAAGACCTGGAGACAAAGATCTATATATATTAATGAACTGTCTCAGACAAGACCTCAAAAATCTGAGGTCCCATTGCCCTTCTTTTATTTACATTAGCAGTAAATGAATTATGTAATTAGTGTCCTGAGAAAATAGATACAGAGGCACTGTTACGTCTTTAGTGTCTTGCTGTAAAGTCCATGCAGTTAACACTTTGTAGCCTTTTTTCCCCTGCTGCTATTGTATCCTTTTGATTCTTATTTGCTGTGTCTTGCCGGAGTATTTTGAGGATTAAATTCTGAATGACAGTACAAATACCTTGAAGAAATGAATGTATTCTGCATTTTTGCAACTCTTCTCAGCCTCAAAATCACTGCTTTTTGTCACTCTCTACATCAAAGAATCAATCGTTTTTGTTGTACATCGCAATATAGTGCAGGTCTTTTCAAAACACCCCTTCATGTTTTATATGTTATATGGTTAAGTACAGAAGGATGATTCCTCTTTTAGAGCTCCTGTTTATTCTCCATTTAGTAACTGGAATAAACAGTTCCCATATGATTCCTTCAAATTCTTTAGTCTATTTTTCCTAACAGCAGTAGGGTTAAGTAACAAACCTTAGCTTTGAGCTGACTTCTGCACACTCCAATAGCTCTTCTCAGAAAGAGACTCAGACATTGAAAACTGGTATTTGTTATAAACTTACTTATACCTAGAAGTACTGAAGTGGTAAAAGACTACTCATTAGTATAATTTCTAGTATGACCTACCCATTATACTGCTACGACTCCGAGGAAAAAAACAGTCTTATACAATTTGCAACAAGTCTAACGTAAAACATTATTTCAGTTGGTCCAGTTAGAGAATTGCATTACTGCAGTACACAAGGCATAGTGTTCAAGGTTTTGGCCATGTAACTAAAATACGAGCATAAAATATCTTATTTTGCTAGAACTGACGGCTAAGAGTGGCCTTCCTGTAGCAGAGAGGAAACTCTGAACATCTGCATTTGTAAACACTTGTTGTGTAAGCTCTGTCAGATTGGAATATGAGCAGTGGAAGCTTGTGATTGAAGTAGGTGTGCAAATAAAATTTCCGGGTGTAAATATAGTGTTACATATAGTAGCATATAGTTATGCCACTTTATGCTTCCTAACTTGCAGTAAATTAGAAACTACAGGAACATGTTACAAAGAATTGACATTTTATGCATAAGGCTACATAACAATGCTTATCAAATGAAAAACAGGTTCCCAATATGGCATGGTCACAGAGGAGGGCCTGCAGCACAAAAAGTGCCTTATGGTTGGAGTTCATATGGTGCATATTCCATCAGACCCGCCCAATACAATGCCTTTTGCTGTGACATTCTACCCACCGAGTGTACCTGGCCAATGCTCTACAAACCAGGCCAGCTGACCAGCCAGCTGAATTTGAGAAGACTGATCGTGAATGAGATCTCTAGAAGTTTATGATACACCACCAAGCAAACAAGGAAAGCAAGGAAGGTGCCAGATGAACAAGACTTGGATGATATTACTGTTGCAAATCCTGAAAAAAGGCAGTCTGCCCCAGAAATGGTATAGCAGCTCTCTAAAAGAGTTATGGCATATTAAATCTACATGTAGAACCTGACATATTTTGATTGTTCAGATAAATATCTAAGAAGAGAAAAATAAGTATACTTCACACTCAGTTTACATATCTGTTAGCTAAACATTGAGAAGGAAACACTAATTGACACAATGCTTATTTGGCACCTAAGGTCGACACCCTGCAGCTGCTTTTGGAGAGAATTAATGCTTCCAACAAATCTGTGGTAACTTAGACCAAACAAAACAGTAGGTTAAAGAAAAGTGTGAACTTTTCTCAGCTGTCCTGATGCATATTAACTTTAAATCTTCATTATAACCATATAAATGCTCCTGTTTATATTACTTTGAGCTTTTCATCAAAATATTCAGCCAATCCAGAGATGCAATGTTTCTGTGGAGGTCCAATTAAGACCAGATACTCTGTTCAGAAAAGGTAGCAATCTGTTAAAACTTTAGTTGATTGTAATGTATATCAGTTTTAAGTGAAGCCTTAATCATGCTTGTCCAGTGACCAGTTTGTTGTTCAATTTAATTAAATTCATATAGTTAAGAAATTTCATGCATACATTTGTACCAGTTGAAGGTGTTATTTTTAACTTGAAAATCATTTAAATGATGGACTGACATATTTCTAGGGAATCGTGTAAATAATGTAAGAAATACAAAATATAATTAAATTATGAAAAAAACCTGTATGCTTAGTTGGTCAAACTTAACCAATGTATCTAAACTAGTCACTATTTCTTTTCTCTTCCATAATTCCAGTTTCTGTGCACTGCAGTTAACAAATCTACCTGCATTTTAAGTATTGGCAGATTAATGACATTTAAATCTAAGAAGGCTTTGCATCTTACAAAAAATTATTTTGGAATAACCACTTTTGATCAACTGTGAAGAACTAAGCAAGTCACAGATCTAAACTAAACTTATTTCTAACAAGAGTACTCTGAAAGTGGCCCACAGGCTAAACTGATAAAAAATTCAGACTAGCTTTTTCCTCCTAGACCTGAAACCACTGAATCCATTTATTTTTCTTTCAACTAATTCTATAAAATAAGTGATTTTTTTGCCACCTTTGTTTTCCTCCAAATCTTATCTCTCTAATGTTTAGCACTATGCAGCTGGCTGGTTGGTTAGGCCCAAGTGAGGAGGGGATTCTGGGTGTGGTAAAAATAAACGAGGTGTGAGAGGCAAAGAAGGCAAGAAAGATGTAGTATTCAAGTCCCAGGATAATGATTGTGTTACTTACATAAATTGCTATTGATGGCTTCTCAGTAGAAGAGAGAATGTAAAATTAAATGGAATAACAGTAGGGATACAAAATGAATGAAAAGAAGCAGAGTAGACTACACCTGCTGCATATAACAGCTACTAAAGAGAAAGAAATTCTTTGCTAGTGTATTATATCTCAAGTTGTGGTCTTTGAGCTCTTCAGGACATATTTTAGAATTAACTGAAGGGTAGAACTCTCAAACTGTTGTGGAGGCAGGGGTGGGGTAAATCAGTGACACCTTAGGCACAATAAATATTTTCACCCACATCCTCGTGAGGTGCCAGAAACTTGCAATACGGCTTCAGGAAAAAAAATTAATTTTTTATTTTATATTTAATTATAATTTTTTTCATGGGTGGTAGCTTCCTATAATAACAAAATGCTTTGTCCATCTGTCCTTAAAATGTTGTGCATCGTGTATTTCTCTCTTGATGTAGACTGAAAGCTGTGCATACCAGAAGTCAGTATTACTTATAGCATAAAATGCTTGTAAGATAGGAATGTGATCCATACTTTACTATGACATCTGGGAAAGAAGGATTTGGTTAAAGATGCAATACGAAGAAATTCTGATGTGCAAGAAAAGTCTTTCTCTTGCATGGATGCTGAGAAAGATCTCCAGACACTACTTTGGCAATTTTTAACCCCTCTAAGTAACAATTGCTGCTACTATCACACTGCACAGGGATCATTGCATGTGCAGCTGCGTGGTGACCTGGTTCAGACAGTTAAGTGACCAGAAAGCAATTGTTTTGAGAAGGGTTAGTTTTTGGCTTTCATAGCAGATGAGGTTGGAACCACAGCAGTTCTAGCTCCAGGTATTTAAACCATTGTGAAAACATACCTTCAAAAGATTTCCAAGGCTGAGAGCTGAGAAACTCTACTAAACAAATCTAGGTAAAGAGAACTTAAAAAGCCAAGAAAACTTTTAAGTAAAGTATAATTAAACATGGAGATGTGCTAGTTTGGGGTATTTTTGGGGGATAGAATTAGTTGTCTTCACAATAGCTGAATTGTGGCTATGTTTAGGATTTCTGCTGGAAACAGTGTTGCTAACACAAGTATGTTTCAGTTACTGCTGATCAGAGCTTACCCAGAGTCAAAGCTTTTTCTGTTCCTCATCCCACCCCATCAGTGAGGAGGCTGGAGGTGCACAAGGAGGTGGAAGGGGACGCAGCCAGGACAGCTGACCCCCAATCACCACAGGGATGTTTAGACCATATGGCATCATGCTCAATACATAAAACTGAGGGGAAAAGAAGGATGGTGGGATATGTGATAGGGCCCTGCTCCCCTGGGCATGGCTGAACATGTATGTCTTCATGGGAAGGGGTTAGGTAATTTTTTTTCCTTAATTTAAAACAGTTACTTTCATTTTGACACTCTTGAATTTAAACTTTAGTCCATTGCTCTTTGCAGCACTCTTATCTATCACAAGTTATTCTCCTTTAAGATGACTTGGGCAAACTTCAGTGCTTGAGTAAGGAACATAGTGTAATTGCACCCTTATGGTACACTTTCAAGCTGTTTTCTTTTCTGAGCAATTCCTAAATGCATTTTTCTTAACTTCAGGAGGAAATTTTTTTCTCTGCCATCCATCACTGAGATTTTGTGGTAATCTCCTATACAGTGCTTGAGAACTGAGCTAGTGTATCTGCCTCATCTGGCCTCTGCAGCTCCTCAGACAGGGAATTGTTGAGTGTGACAGCCAACCCCACAGTGTGCTTGGTGCACTGAAGGCTCCTCAGTAAGCTCCAGGAAACCTAACCAACTCAGCTGCAGACTGGTATGTACATCAGCTGTCCACACATCACTGAGCATCAAGGCAGCCATCACTGCTCACTCTGGAAGAGCGACCATGAGTTAAGATATGGCACTAAGAGGTCTCCAGCTGACTGACTGTGGCTCACATGTGGGTCCTGGCCACCACAAGTCTTCAAGCGTGAATTAATTTGACAGCTGCTGTGACCACCTTCTTTTTGTATACCCACACGGTGACTAGCTGTTGTCTTGAGTTTTGCAGTTCTTCAATGTTTCTCTTTGCTGTAGTACTTTCTCACGCCTGCTGTTGTAAACATGGCCATGTTTTTGCTAACTGTCCTTGTTGTTTTCATTCCATTCTCCTAGGTGGAGACATGTGAACGATTTTTCCTTTGACCAGTGTGATTGAGGGGTGGTAATTTCTACCTCCAATCCACGGTGATTTCTAAGAACATATAAATAAAAGTCAGAAGGTTCTGCCCTCTCTCTTTTTTAGCTCTCTCTTAGCTGTCTTAGCTCTTTCATTGCACCTCGGCCTAGTCGACTGCACGTGTTTTCTTTGTGTCCAAACACTGCGACAACTAGCTTCCTTCAAGATCTCCACTGAGGAGGAAACTATGTTTTCCTCCTCATCTGACCTCTTTCGCCATTGCAGGGTGTTCAAAGGTCTGGTGCCAAACGTCAGTCAGCAATGTCCCCACAATCCTCCTGAAAAGTGACAGACAGCGCAGGTGTGCTTACACCGGGAAGAAGGCAGGTAAGCTGCTTCCACTTTCCTGTGCCATGTTGTGTTGTTTACAGCACCCTCTCACTCTGCTGCTACTTTCCTTTGCCACTCTGGGAACATTTGGATACACAACTACTTTTTTTATTATATGTTGGTTTTTTGGGGGCTGGGTTGTCCGTGTTATTCAGTCAAGACTGTGCGGCTCGTTAAACTATCCTGATCCTTGGCAAGGAGCGGGCATAGGACCCGGCGTAGATGTTTGGATTCAAGGAGGAAGGCCAGCCCTCTGCCAGGGGACAGTCCAAACCTCCCTAAGTACGCCCCAGCACCGCCCGTAACCGCGTCGAGTGCGAAACGCGGTCGCGTATGTCGCTGGGTCGTGATTTGACACCGAAAACCACAAACAAAACCCTCGCGCCGCGCAGTGCAGCACCGGGCGGCTTGGCTCAGAGCGCCCCTCGGGCAGTCCCTGCGCCCTCACACCGGCATGGGAGCCCCTTCCCAGCGCTAGGCAGAAGGGAGGTAAGGACGGATGGCGGCCGCCGGATCCCGGCACGACGGCACCGCTCCCTCCGCGCCGTGCGAGGCCCGAGGCTCGTCGCCCCCGCCCGAGGCTCCTCCTCCCGCTGGCGGTCGGTCCCAGGGCGCAGGGCTGACATCACGCCCGGGGTTTCCATCCGACCGCGGGAGGGGGAGGCTGAGCGGAGTGGCGGCGTGATGGCGGCGGTCGGCAGGACTTAGGAGTCGGCGGCGGAGCGGAGCGGCGCCCACCCCGGTTCTCCCTGCGCACCTCCCGGCGTGCTCCGGACCCCATTGTTCGAGCGGCAGAGCGAGCGAGCCCGCGGCGTGGGCAGCGCGGAGCCGGAAGGCGCAGCGGCGGCCGCC
>VYZT01022875.1:347386-429357 GCA_013400735.1 Pomatostomus ruficeps | reverse complement strand
AATATTCTTCCTGGGCACATCCTGGCCAGAATAAAGTAATGCCTGATTCTCTATCACTTCAAATATAGTGTTAGAGAGTTTTTATTTTCTTCCCGGGTTTCGGTGACAGTAGAACCACTGTGGAAAAGGCACATTGCTTTGAGAACAAAACCTATCATCCCCTACAATGGTACAAACCCATGCTTACTCTAAAGCTTTTAGCTGAGTAATTTTTTATCAGTGAAATCTGAACAAGGAAGAGGGTTTGACCAAGTTAATGAACGTAAAAGAGGAAATTTGGGGGCAATTTTTTAAATAATTATGTGTCTTAAACCTTGCATTATTTTAACAATGCAAATTCAGTAGTGCATTTTAATTCACTTGTTACTATGGACTTTTCCAGTCCTACATGTTATCTATATCAGAACAAGCTAGAAAGGGAATCCAGCCCAAGGGTTTTGTATCATACTTTATTTGCTCCTCCTCTTTTTTTTTTTTTTACAATTTAGAATAATCATGTCATAATTTTGAACAACATTATGCTTTTCTATTCCTATAAACTACAGTCATCTTCTCTAGCCATAGGGATATGGAATCTAAAAGAGAAAAAGAATCCAACCCCAGTCACATTTCTACAGTGAGGCCTCAGGCAGATGATGGTTTTGGTATTCTCATGCCCAGGCTTTTTAATTTCCTGGATGTGGCTCCTGGCATCCTGGAGCTGTGTGTAGTAAATGGTGTTCACTGAGCAAGCCTTTTCCTCCAAATGCCTGATTCTCCTGGTTGCTCCTCTCCCCACATTTCCATTATCTAGCGCATTAATACAACAAGCATGACAATAATTAGGGCACCATATGGCACTCACAATTACAGAGCAGTTCCAGCATTGGTGGGTTGGCTGAGTAGTCAGAAAGAATAAAACAAGTAAGGCTGCTGGTGTTGTCACCGAAAACTGTGAGAAAAACAAAAACTTTCCAACAACATTTTTAGTGTTAGAGAACCAAGGCATTACTTTAGTTCTGGCCAGGATGGTGTTCTGGCCGCAATGTGCCACAGAAATCATTTCATCCACACATAGCCTGGGTGTGCAGAGAAAATCATTCCATGACATGTGAATTTTACCCAATTTTTCCCAAACTTTATAGAGTCAAAACCCATAGAAGTACTTTGGTTCAGTGTTCATTGGTTCCAAGTTACACAGTTCTTAGTATTTGGTTTCCTATTGGTTACAGATCTTCTTTACTTCTGATGCTAATTAGGTCTTGATCACTTAGTTCTCTTATCAGTCCTTTCCCAGAATAGGTGACTCCCACTCTGCCAGGGGTCTTGTTTTGTGTTGAGGTTCTTTACTGGCCCTTGATGGCCCTTGCTGGTTATTATCTCTTGTGTATCTCCTGTGCTGCTCCCAGGCTGTTGAGATGCTAAACTCATGAGGCCTCCACCGAGTTTATTCTGTGATTGTGAAGACTGACTGAAGCTAAAAAAAAAATTGAACTTAGTATATTTTGCAACAGTGTGAGCAGAAGATGGCTAAAGCCCATGTACTCCCATGGCAGACAAGCACTAAGTTACATGTGGGTACAAGCTGGGCTTGGGGAACTGTTTTAGTCTTGTTCTCATCCAGGATGAAATGGCACCATGGGTTAGAAGGGTGCACTGAGCTGCTCTAGAGAGGTAAGTGCCCTTCATGGCACATCTCTCTGAAGATGATCTTTATTGTACTTGGTTTCCCTCAGCTCAGTGAGTTCTCTAATATCTGCCTGCCTGGGATTGTATTGCCATTTACCAGTTATAATGGGTTTTTGCAATTATTTGCTACTTCATTGATAGCACAACTGTCTTTGGTGCCATTGTGGGATTCTGAGTTAATCCACTAAATAATAAAAGGAATCAGGGAGCATGTATAAACTGTGAGATTTTCCTGACCTGGCTGTCAGCTGGGAATGTGAGCAAATCATGCCCATGAGCCGTCATAGTCACACTAACAAAAGCTTTGGGGCACATGCAAAAATACAGATTGTGAGGTGTTCTTGGGTTGTATGTCTGGAGAAATGTTACAGCTGGGCTTGAAGAAGAGTCTTGTGGTGATGTAAAATGCATGTCCTTTATGGATGGTTGCTTATATGTGCAGAGTGTCAAGAATTTTGGTGTAGAAAACCCCATTTGGTATTTTCTCCCTGCTAAAACATCTTCCAACTGAAACACTTCAGCTGCTTGGATGAAGATTGTCTTTCAAACTAAACAGCTGTTTTCGTATTTGTACTAAACATTTTCTAACAACGTGGAACAGACCTGATGGATGCCACAGCAGGAAGGACACATTCCCAGGGAAGGTTAGTGGGTGACCTCCCAGGATGTCAGCTTCTCCTCAAGAAAGCCCCAGGACATCCTTTTCTTTGTTTCTACAGAGCAGATGCAAAGCAACCAACCCCTTTTTTCCCTGAGGACAAATCACTTCCAAGTACATCTGGATGAGCGTGAAGAATGAGAATATGAATACAGACAATTATGATGGAGTAGAGGCCTTGTAAATTTATACCCAAACTTACCCTCTGGTAACTCATTCATCTGCTGTCTTGACAGAATGCATGTGAAATAGTGGGACAATAAAGGCTTTTGTTATGCTGAAACATGTTAATAGCTGGCCTCAGGGTGAGCTGGGTTTCCAAGACAATCACAGATAACACAGATAACACAGCAAAACTCAGGAGAATGAATGCTGAAGCCTTTATTTTGTAAAATAGAGAGACTGGGCCTGTGTCAGAGTGGGGGCTGTCTAAAGGTACAGGTTTTACAGCAATCTTATTTCTGTGGAAAAATACTTTGTGGGACAGTGGGGTAGCTGAACTGCTTGTTACACATATGGAAATACCCAGAAAAACATCATTATAGACTGCTGTGCCTCAGCGCTGAGGGTCTAAGGACGGGTCAGAGGGCACTGGGCATGGGCCCTTGTGCCCCTCCAGCCTCTCTGCCCGACTCCAGCACCACACTGGGAACAAAAGGAGATGCTCGCCAAAGAAATACTGTAGGGAACTGCTCCGGCAGCCTTTGGATGCCTGGAGGTGTTTCAGGAAAGCTTTCTTATAATTCAGTCTTTCAGGAAAGGAGGTTATAATGCAGATCTGTCCTCACTGCTGAGTGAAGCTCCTTCTCTCATTTTCTCTCTGTCTCTTTTCACTGTTGTCTCTACACAAGCTGCTGTCCCACAGGGAAGACACCATCACAATCACAGGGACTGTAAGGGATGTGAATGTTTCCTTATAGTTCATGAGCTTAGATCTGGTTTGGCTTGGTTCTACCTGAAAATAGTGTCCTTTCCAAAATGATGCTTTTGTGAAAAGACTCAGGAATAAACAAATAGAGTGGAGTGTATTTGACTGTATTCCCTTGGCCTAAATGTAATGCCCAAAAGTTGGTTTCTGGTCTAAACAAGTGTATAGGTTTGCTCTGTGGTTGGTAGGACTAGAATGAGACTTTTGGAAACTGATCCCATTTCTCTTGGACAGCCATTTTAGGATGAGAGAAATGGTCCTTGGGAGTCTCTCCAGGGACTGCCATAGAAACCAAGACATCCTGCAGGTCACCTGCCCAGGCTCAGCTGAGATTCCAACCCAGAGTTCAGCAGCACTGGCAGGTTTGCTCCATGGACCCCTGTATACTTTTGGTGAAAAAAAAACCTTTCCAGAGCTTTCACCACAGCTGTAAAGCACAAACCCCACAAGTGTTCTCTGCCAGAGGAAAATAGCAAGAATATCCCTAGGGAAAATGCACAGAACATCCTAGGAAGTGCTTACTTTTACCTCAACTGGGACATGTGACTGGTAACAAAATGACAGGTGAGCAAGCAAGAAACTTGAGCTTTTTAAGGCAATGCCAGTTGCTGTAGATGAGACCTGTTGATGTGATGGGACAAACTGAAATTTTGAAGGGGTGAACACACTCCAGAAATGCCAGCCCCAAAAGTTAAACATGTGACTAACGAATGTGAAACAGAGCACATTTTGCCCTTGGTATCCTTAATATAAGTAGAGCCATTTATTTATTTTAGCCTTCATCTTCTTCTGACCCTTCTGTCCTCAAAAGAGATAGTTTGGATCAAGTCACTTTAGTCCACACTGAAACAAAATGTACCTTTGTGATTGATACCTACGAAAACTCAGAGTGACAAGGTAATAAAACTGTAAAGGTTTGGGTTCCGTCACGGAAATCCAGTTGCACTCACTTTGCTGTCAGAATAATGGGGTGTCTATTTTGTGGTCATAGAGTTAATGCATTTGATGCAGGTAGAATGATTTTCAAGTCATAGGGACCCCTTTGCAAGGAAACATTAAGTAAAACTATTTTAAAATTACAGTTTCTTATATATATATGCACATGGCACACCATTATAGACTAAATGTCTGTAAAATGTTGATGCTCTGTAACCCCATATTATGTCTGAGAGAAAACAAACCATCCATGGCTCCTGGTGAGCTGCTGGGACTAGGCTGGTGCTGCTTCGGAAGAGGATGGGTTCCCATTTTTGAGCAAAGCAATGGTGAAGCTGGATAAACACAAATGTACTGAGGGTTGATGTTTCAGATCAGGGGGAGGATTTCAGGAAATTCATGGAATGTTCCTTGTGCTTCAGTTCACCCAGAGGGACAACTTAAGCAAAATGTAGCAGTCACACTGAGAAACAGATGCCAGCTCTTGGAGCAGGGCAAGCAAAGGACAGCGAAATGATGGACATCCAATGGGTGATGGAGAGCTGCTCTCAGGACAGCTGGGTGTTCAGGGTCTCTGAAGCCATGCTCAGTCACGAGTGGGCTCTTCCCCTTGCTGAACAAAGAGAATCAGTGCTGCCGTGTTCTGCCATCCGAAGGAGGAGGCATTGTAATATTCACACATCTCAAACAGCAGGCGTGAGGTGCACTGCAAAATCAGTGACTCGGATTGCTGAATATGCAGCATCTTCACTGTACAGTGAAGTGCTGTCATATCCCCCTTGTGAGCTGAGGGAGGGGAGTCCCTGTGGCAAAACTGGGGGCCCTTTAGCTCCTTCTCATCCTGATCCTCGTTTCCCCCCTTCCCTGAGCTCTTACTGTCAGACCTGAATTAAGGATGATGTTCCACTGGATTTAGGAGAGGGACGTATCTCATTATAGGCAGTAAGAGAATCCTGGCTGGAACTGCAGAAGGGAGGGAGAACAGGTCAGATGTGTGCAGCCCGTGGAGGAGAGGCTGACACCACAAAGAGGCTGAAGAATTTGAGATGCTATTGCAAACAACAGTGGTGAGATTGCTCTCACCTCACTCCAGGTATCTCATCATCTGGCCCGATTTAGATTTTTACATGAGGTTGGGATGAACCATAGTCTGAGAACACCCCTCTCTCCACTGGCTGCAGTCAGTGTCTAGTGCAGATGAAGTTGTCTGAGCTGGAGCTCTCTGTGTCTGCTGAGCTGGATCTGGCCCCATATGAGGGAGAGTAAATTTGCCTGTGCAAATCCCAGTTCGAGCATTGGGATATTGCTTCCTCTCTCAGTGCAACCTGTCTGTGTAGCCATTTCTACACTCCCAGCAGACTAATTATTACAAAAATTCTCTGTCATTGCTTTGCAACGGTCCACAGCTTAACTAATTTAAAAATGCAAATGAATGCTAAATTGCAGTTGAATCTGAACCATCTCCTTCTCCCTCCCTCTCTCCTCCTTTCTTTTTTCCATCTCTGCTGGGAAAAGAAAGATACAGCAGACATTAAAAGCTGATGGTGAAAATCAATCTTTCAGATTTGAGGTAATTTAAAATTAGGTCCCAGTGCCAGGAATAGTGACATCACCAGAGTTGCTTGATTGATCCATGATTTGAGCTTGGACTCGATCCTCCCTTTGTCCTTACAGAGAGAAATGAATGTTGCAGTCTCCAGCTCTGTTCCCTGGGAAGCGTTCATACTCAGATGGTCTCAGATATGAGGGAGAGGCATTCAGGGAGAACATGAGCAAATGCGTGAGCTCAAACTCATCCCCTGGCACTGCCATTGTCCTTGGGCACTGGGCTGGGGCTCTGTGGTTGTGAAGAATGAGCTGAAGGGGTGTCCCCTCTGTAGCCTCTCTAACCAGCTGAGTTAAGCTGTTGGTACATTCAGGCTCTGTAAGACCAGTCAAGGTTGTCTCAGCCTGGTCCCCTCCTCTCCCGGCCTTCTGGCATTAACTCTTCTCTGAGACTGGAATTCCTTTGAGGAAAAGTCTGTAGCTACATATTTGAGAGGCACTCGGACACAGTCTAGCACCATGGTTAGTGGTTTTTAGCTGCAGGATCACAGACAGCCTAAACAACTACTCACAGACAGTCTTGTTGCTTTTCTAATGCCAGCCCCATGCTGTAACACTAGCACTGAGATGGAATGCTCAGGAATAGAACTCTTGAGCATTTAGAGAGCCAATGGTGGGCTCAGAGTTAGTAATGGGGATTACATCCCTCCATCCATGGCAGGAGGGTCTGGTAATCCAAGCCTCACCACTCTCTCGACTGTAGATCCCTGTGCCGTGTAGCTGAGTTAGGTACCCAGAGAAGAATATCCAAAACAAACTCCTCTGTGCTTCAGGGCTGAGGATAACAGACGTTCTTAACCATTCATCCTCACTTCATATATTGATGAGAGTCTTCATGATAAATGACATCTTGCTGAGCGAAATACAGCAAATTACAAGAATCACCCCAGAGGGCAGCTGCTGGCAGCTGTGTACACAGGACTATATTGCTGTTCATGAAGCATTTTTTCTGTTTTGCAAATTGATGCAGAGATGAAATTTCATGAATGTTTGTTGACACTCACATACAGCAGACAGGTTTCTAAATGGGCTCTGCAGAGATGATTGAAATTCCAACCCCAGTCCTCACTGTGTCCATTGGTTTTGTAAAATCCCATGTTTGCTGGGCTGATGTGTGATGGGAGGTAAACATGGTTCTTTGGAGCTGTGAGCCCCTTTTCTGCCCCAAAGCAGATGCTAGACATACACACCCCTCATGGACACCCCCTCCCTCCCCGTGGACACACACACTGCTCTTCCCAGGTCCCAGACCAGTAACGTGTGTGGGAGAGACTGGTTTTCAATTGGACGTCAAATGTCACAATGATAGACTCCTGCTAATCCTTTAACAAAGGTGTGCATGGTTAAATCAAACTATAATGCCTCAGCCTCTGGGTAGCTCTGTTGACCATCAGCTTAGTGCCAAATCTCCTGGGATATTTTCATGGATTCAGGATGTGCAGAGGGTGCTTCCAGCCCTAGCTCTTGGCTGTCAGGCAGATGTAGCTGTTGTATTCTCTAATGTCACCTCTTAATAATCATGTGAGGAAGAGGAGCCCTTGGCCTTCTATTCCATGCAGAAAAACTTTTAGTATCTCAAACTGGGTGCAAATGTGTGTGTGAGAAAGCACAGGCAGTCTTCTGTGTGGATTGACTGCATTCAGAGAGGGAGGAAGGGAGGAAGAGGAACAAGGAAGAGTGTTTCTTTCCTGCATCTTCCTCCAGGGAGTTTCTTCCTTTGCGCTGGGTTCCCCCAGGGACTGCGGCTCGAGCTGGCTGTGCCAGCCCAAGCTTTGCTGGCTCCCTGTTTCCTGCCAGCACGGCAGCCCATGCTCACAGGCAGAGCTGTCTAGTGGAGATATGCTGTGGTGGTGCCCCGTTATCCTGAGCTCCTGAGGGAGAGGAGAGGTCACTGTTGAGAAACCTGGGTCTCTCTAGCAACAGGCTGGCAGTGGCTGTGATCTGAGCAAGAACCCTGCGGAGGTTCCTCTGTGTGTGCCCATTAAAGCCCTCAGGCGGATTGTGGCAAACGGGGATCACCAGCACACGGTGAAGGATGGCAGGAGAATTTTCCCGACACTTCTCTGGTCTCATGTCCAGAGGGAAGGCGACAGAGAAGCTTTTATGCAGAGTAGAACTGCAGGGGCCCTAATGGCCTGTCATGCTGGCTGTACCAGAGATTTGCATTATTGGTGATGTTTTTGTAGGAGCTTTATAGCCACACATATGACAGCATTAATTTCGGATGTGTGTACAAGGCCTCATCTCGGTGACAACAGCGTGAAACTGATATTTATTATTATTTTAATTTCATAATAAGCTCTAGGCTTACTTTGGGAACAGAACCCAGCCAGAGACCACCTGTGAAGTGGAAAGGGATGAGAAAGAGGATCTCAGGGTATGGCACAGCATGCTGCAGATCTGTGTTTGTCCTCTCCACGTGTGCTCTGAATCAATCCCTTCAGTATAAAAGCTCATGTTCCTCCTGCCTCGGAGTGTGTTTGGGGGAGGAAGACTAAAACTGGACATCCTCTGTGGGTGTGTTTTAGAATCCCATATATATGTGTGTGCAAACACACACACACAGAAATATGTGTATGTATAATGCATTTTTGTGTTTCCATATGACGCTGGAGGGGTTTTTTCCCTGTGATTCTCTGCTAGTAGGCACCAAAGGAAATCGAAGATTAATTCCATTTAATTTTAGTGATAAAGAACATTGCAGTCACAAGAGGTTTGCCATCAACGTTGGAGGACATTAAGTATTTGGGGTTTTTTTAGTTGCAAGATAATAATGTTCTGGTGTAAATGTTTTATAATTATCTCATGAATTATTCATGGTTAACTTGTTAACCCAGCATTTTATGGGATATGCTCTCTAGAGTGCAAGGAGAAATTTAAAGATAAATAAATGTGAAGACAGGACCCAGCTGCAACAATGAAAATGCATTGAGGCCTCTGATTTATTTTCTGTCTGCACTGAAGGGTGGTTTCATTCTTTTATTTATATTTTTGTGGTGATGAGCCACAGAACTTGAGTAAGCGGATGAGGTTATTTTCTATATAGAGAGAAAGAAAAGAAACACTGGGAAATAAATCAAACTCCACTGTTTTTTAATC
Organism: Pomatostomus ruficeps; assembly: GCA_013400735.1. NCBI lineage: Eukaryota > Metazoa > Chordata > Aves > Passeriformes > Timaliidae > Pomatostomus > Pomatostomus ruficeps. Next base: position 420,463 of record VYZT01022875.1, on the reverse strand, counting down.
TGAAAGTGGTGCTTGAATTATTTCACCTATTGTTCTGCAGCTCTGAGGTTCTATTATTGTTGACACCGTCTCCATCTGGTGAAGCATTAATGAAAAATGAAAACCAGCATGTACTCTTCTTTATGCATATTCCTGGACCTTTTTTCTGTCTTCACCCTTCCTTCTACTTCCCCTTCTTCTCTCTTTTTTCATCCTTATTTTCATTTCACTTCTTTAATAATTTCTCTCTTTTTTTTCTTCTTTTATTTTTCTCTCTTTTGCTGTTCTTCTCTCTGTTCCTCTGAGCTGGTCTTTTCCTCCCCACTTTCCTTTGATTCTTTCACCGTGTCTCACCTGTTAATGTTTTTTATTGTCTGCAACTCCCTCTTTTTCTCTCTGTTGCTCACAGGATCTTTGTGGTACCTGCTGAAGTCCATGAGTCTTAACCCCAACCTTCTGAAGAAAGAATCAGACCTGGAGAAAAGTTCCTGCAATTCAAAGAAAAAAAAGTGGTAGCTTCTGGAAGAAGAATGCTGAAATTCAAACCTGGACTTCCAGCCTGAAGGTCCATCAGGTCTTGATAACCAAAAGGCTCCAGGAAGATGTGCAATAACTCCATTGCCATATTCTAGAGATCGATGGACAAGATACCCAGCAAGGGCCTGAGAAGGCTCCCAGCTTGCCTGATATCCATGAATCCAAATGGGAGAGAGAACAGGGTAAATTACACTTAATCCCAGAGGGAGCAAAGGCTGTCCTTGTACCCAGAGAAACAACTGACAGCTCAAACAGGACTGAGACCTCCGGGGATCTCTGCGGGTCCTCTGTGGAGGATTAAAGCTTGGTGCAAACTCCAAGGTCACCTCTGTACAGGCAGTGGGAAGGGAACAGAATAAAACCTGGGATCACCTGAGCTCGCTGGCATCCAGCTGCTTAGCAGTGTTGAGGTTTATTGCACTGGAATTTCCACAAAGAATTTTCATCCATCAGGAATGCAGGAGCTTTTTCAAAGAAGCTCTGAGTTCTGCAGAGTCTGATGGTCCTTAAAGATTTTGAGGTGGCAGTTTGGAGGGTAGCTGGCAAAACATGAGCCAGCAAGAAAGCATTGTGGAAAGATGAATTCACAAGCAGAAATTTTTAGAGAGGGTATTTGAGAATGAAAGAGTGATTCCACCAAGCTGCATCATTCATTTATTTAAATTTATGCCATAAAATGGACAGCAGAGGAAAGTCAAAACTTGCACTGATAATTTTTCTTTCCCTCCCCCCTCCTGCCCCCGATCTTTTATTTATTAAGCAGCTCTGGATGCACCTTTCAAAGGCCTTTTTTGGGCATACTGTTTATTATATCTTCATCAGCCTTGAAATAGGAGCTGCAGGCATCTTGATAAATGGATCGAAAAGCTGCTTCTGCCTGAGTCAAACTAACAAAAACCCCTTGGTATCCATGAGCCTTTTTGTTTTAGCATTTCTAAAACAAGAATTTCCCTCAGAGCATCACTGAAGAGTGATGCACCAGTACCCCTGACTGTTTCAAGACAGGGATTTTTTTATCCAGGGATGCCCAGGGCACTGGGTCATGAACAGGACTCAGCTTGAAGCTCTGGAGAGCAAGGGCAGAGAAAGAGAGAGATGGTCTTAGTAAGGCTGGGCAAATCTTGACTCCAAAATGGAGTAAATGAGGCAAAATGTATGAAGTTGGGTCCTGCTCACAGAGACTTGCAGCTGACCTGCTTCCATAGATATTTTTCACCCAGATACTTTCTAAACTCTGCCTTTCCTTTCAATTCTTCTTTAAATATGAACAGCTCAGTATATCCCTGGTTCAAACCTTTTGTCCTTAGCGCGCTTAAATTCCACAGTTGGTCCAGCCTGGCAGTAAACAAGGGTTTAGCTACTGTGGCTTATTGACAGTGGTAAATGATTCAGTCCCATCTGTGAAGGTACAAATAATTCACAAGAAAATAAATACCCCATAAGAAAGTGGTAAGAAACCATTGGTTGCAAAGCTCCCAACCAGCCAGGTGAAAACTTGTCCTGGTATCTGCTGTAGCTTACAGCACAAATTTTGCAGAAAAGGATGTGGGAGGGGGGAAAATCCACCACCACCACTACCAAAAAAACCCCAGAAACCAGAAAGGAACGAAAATGTGTGGCTTGTGAGAGGAAGGAAAAGCTCTAGTGGTGAATGCTGCAGCCAGAACAACAGAAGCTTGTGCTCTGTTCCTCACTAAGGTTGTTTCAGCTCTACATGCAAAGGTGATGAATATGCAAAGCACAGGATGTGAATCTCCCCTTGGCCTGAGCTCACTGGTGAGGAATTTGCCGCTGTGGATCACACTGACAGCAGTGCATCCCACTCTCCTGCACAGTCTCCACACCCAGCGAGGGGGCAGCACTGCAAGCACACCTGATGGGCTCTGCCAAAGTCAAGCCTTCTTGTCTCTGTCTTCCTCCATTGCCTGCCTGGATTCTGACTGTCTCTGACTGTCTGTGACTGTCTGGGTCACCAAGGTCCTGGGTTGCTTAGGGGCACATCCTCCCAGTAGTTAATCCAGTGCCATGGCCATGCCAGGGTTTTTGGGTTTTCTTTCCTAGTTATGGGGAGCCACCATCACTGAGTTATAGTAGTGACCCTGTTGCAAAATACACTAAGTTTAAATTTTTTTTAGCTTCAGTCAGTCTTCACAATCACAGAATAAACTCGGTAGAGGCCTCATGAGCATCTCAACAGCCTGGGAGCAGCACAGGAGATACACAAGAGATAACAACCAGCAAGGGCCAGCAAGGGCCAGTAATGAACCATCAGCACAAAGCAATCCCCCTGCAGAGTGGGAGTCACCTATTCTGGGAAAAGACTGATAAGAGAACTAAGTGATCAAGACCAAATTAACATCAGAAGCAAAGAAGATCTGTAACCAATAGGAAACCAAATACTAAGAACTGTGTAACTTGGAACACGGAACCAAAGTATCTCTATGGGTTTTGACTGTATAAAGTTTGGGAAAAATTGGGTAAAATTCACATGTCATGGAATGATTTTCTCTGCACACCTGGGCTGTGTGTGGATGAAATGATTTCTGTGGCACATTGTGGCCAGAACACCATCCTGGCCAGAACTAAAGTAATGCCTTGATTCTCTAACACTAAAAACGTTGGGTTAGAGTTTTTGATTTTCCCGCAGAACCCCACCCCATCTCCTTTTTTTTTCTGTCAGCTCCAGTCCCTCTTAAGAACTGTCTGGGTTCAAGAAGAACTCTGCTGTTCCTTGAGGCAGGAGGTGAGTGTGGGTGCTGCCTTTCACTTCCTGGAAAGATGTGCTGTGCCCAAGGCCATGCAGACAGGAATGCTATTGGGAATAAAAGGTAAGAGAGCAGGAGGTACCTGGACCCTTGTGATTCTCTGGTTATTTCGAATGCATAATTGCAGTTTAACACCAAAGGATAACTGAACATTCACCGGAAAGAAGCTGCTGGTGGAGATCAATATTTCTATTGCTGTGCTAGAAATATAGCGGCAAAGGGACGGCTCTTTAATTGTTACAGCAGAGCAGAAGTCTGTGCTTAAGGCTGTTTGTGGCAGGGGCCAGCAGAGGGTTTGTGCAGTGCTGGCTCTCATTGCAGTCTTGAGCTTCAGTGGGTGAGCGTGGATGATGTACCTGCACTCCAGAGGTGGCCTGGCTGGAGACAGGGCAGAGACCTGCTCTGCCATCCTTGATCTGGAGAGAGCAATTAAGTCACCCTGAAGGGGAAATAAGGAATATCTGTGGGACAGTAACTTGAGCAAATCTCAACTGAGCATTTCAGTCTCTGTTTTCTGTGTAGACCACACAGATGCATACTTTTTATACAGGTGTAAGAGTTACCAAGAACTGACTTCACTTGGCACAGCCAGAGCTGGGTTTGCACTGGCCATGTCTGGGATCCTGTGGTAAGAGCATAGGGTTTGGGTTTGGGGTTTTTTTTGTGGTTTTTTTGGGGGGTTTGTTTTGTTATTTTGGTTTTTTGTTTGTTTGTTTGTTTTTGTTTTTGGGGGGTTTTTTTGCATGGGGGGAAATCTGTTTTACCAAAATGTTTAGCTGAAGGGTTTTGTTTCCAATCAAATATTTGTTGAGCCCTTCCTGCAGGGTTTCACAGGAGGAGTGTAAGGATGTGACTCTTTGAATGGGATTCTGTGTAGGAATTCTTTATTATAGGCACTGGCAAGGAATAAGGCTCTGAATTAGATATATCTGAGTTTGTACTTGTTTTGGTCCTGAATCAATATCCTGATTTCTCATCCAGAGCGTGCAAATTGTATGTAATTATTCTGCCATGCCCTGTGAAACAAAAGACTGAGAATTGTCCTGAAACAAGAACATTTTCCAAGTCAGTTTGGATGAGGTGACCAAACCTGACTCACCATCTGTGTTACCACTGGCTGGGCCCTGTGGAGGGGCCGAATTTCTGTCAGCCTGTGCTGACACATGAATCTCTTGCTGAACTTATCCAGCAAGAGAGCACTAAGTAGTTTTGAGCAGGGGAAAAGAAGAAATGGAAACATGAAGAATCTCTCCATCATAAATCAACACCAGGGGAGCTGGAACAGGTTTTCTCTTGGGGTGTCCTGTGTACCACAAACACAGGCTTGGCATCCAAGGCTTCTGGGGTCAGGGCACCCCAGTGCTCAGTCCCACACAGGTTTCCATGGCACAAGAGTGACCCCCAGTGGCACTGACTAGTGTGGTTGGGCTGTAAATCTGGGGAATATGTGTACAAATGCTCTTTAGAGGCCACGCGTTCAGACTTCAGGGCAGATATTTGCTCCTTACCTTCTTCAGACCTGTCCAGCATAAACACAGACGTTGGGAACAGTCTCCTGCTGAGCTGGTAAATGTGATGTTGTTCAACTGAGGTAAAAAATTCTGAAAATGTCCTCATGAAGTAGGAAGGACATATCCTACCTATGGCTTCTCTCCCTGCAGACCAAAGTAATGAGAAAGAAAGGGGCAAAAGAGGAAAGGAAGAACCTGAAGCTTTTGGGGCAGAGTGAATTTCATTCTTCAAATGAAATTCTGCTGCTTGAGTTTGAGGTTCTTAATCCCAGGAGTGTCCTGCATGATTTGCAGCTCTACCTCTACAGGGTGAGGGGTGAAACCCATTCCAGTTTAACCCGTGGTTCTGCTTTCCAGGGTGGCAACCTGCTGGGAAGAACTGCTCACCTGAATGAGGAGGAACCATCTGCATCATCACTCAGGCTCTCCTTCCATTCCAGAAACCAAAGGTGTCCTCTTCTAATGGTGGAATTACAGCTCTCTGAATCCCCTTAAATTGACACAGAGCCTTCCCGTCTTCATTGCAGGTGGGAGTTTAGTCCCCCAATGTCTTTGTAGAGGGTTTCCTTGTGCCCTCAACACAGTCCTTTTTTCTGACAACTTTCCTCATTGTGTGGATGCAGATCTCATCCTTAGTGCAGCAGCCAGCTTCTTCCAGTGAGGAGTCACTTGGTGGATTTGGGAAGAGGTGTCCTGGCCGGGTAACAGCCAACAGAAGGAAGAAGACACTTCCTCTGCCAGTGGAGAATTTCTGTGAATGGTAAGACCCAGCAATGCTCATTTATCTGGGAGAAGGTGAGGAACCTGTCAGCTGCTAGAGATGGATCCTGCTCCTGATTTCCAAAGGAAACCTGGCAACACAGGCTAAGGAGAGGATATGGTGTGAGAGGCTGCCCTGGGTCTAGTTCAGCTGGTGCATTTTTATCTCAGAGGGGATTTTCAAGCAGAGACCTGTCATTGGTGTATGACTTTTGGGCACCCAGAGCCGCATTAACCAAGAAGGAGCTTTGACTTCGCACTTGTGTGAGTAATCAGAGGTCATCCTGGACTGAGAACATCCAGTGTTCTGCTTAGTATGGCTCAGGTTTAGCTCAGATTTGTACCCAGGACAGATTCCAATCACAGATTTTGAGCTGAGCCACGTTTTCCTTGTCAGAATGTGGAAAGAGGAGGTGGAAAGGTTGCAGTGCCCTTGGCATCTGCATAAGAGAAGCATTCACCTGGTGATTTATACTGATGACTGTTGTGGAGCTCGGGGGTTGTGGTGAACTTGGACAGGCTGCAAAATGGAGAGATGAAATGCCTCATGGAAAGGAACAGCAGGAGCTGGGAGCAACCAGGAGAGGTCTCTGGAGGGAGCAGGGCAGGCACAGGTGAGCTGCCTTTCCCAAAGCCTCCTCAGCATAGGCCAAGGCCCTCATTTACTATTGACTGGAGGGATGTTTTACAAGTGCCCCTTCTGGTTTAGAGAGATATGAAATCTGTCTGTAATTAAGTTAATTTGGAGTTGAACATGGGCAAAGATAATGAGCTGGAAATAACAAAAGAAGAAAGATGGGAAGGTGTTGCTAAGGAACAGGTCTTTTGCATTAAATCCCATCCCCTCCCCAGTCAAATAAACCATTTTTAGGATCTGGATGGCTGAGTGATGGGGCAGACAGAGCACAGGCATGGATAGGACAGCTAGATCAAGAGCTCAGAATAATAAAGGAGGTAAGAGGAGGGGTGTTACTTGGAGAATTGAGAAATGGAGAAAGGGTGACAGCTGTGGCCAGGACAGTTCAGTGGTAGAGCAGCGGCTTTGGGATGAGCAGAGTGGTGTCCTGTGCCTGACTTAGCCCTCGTTTGAGGGAACCCCCCCCAATGCCCTGAGCCTCCACTGGGAAGTGCTCTGAGATCTGGACACAAGGACTGGCCACCACCACATCTCATCAGCAAACAGCCAAAGCACGAGGCTTTTAACTTCTCCAGTACTTGACCCTGGTGAGAATTCCGCTGGAGTCAAGCATCAGGGTGAAGGCTTAAGATTGTTTCTCCTTGGATTTTAGAACTGGTGCAAAATACAGTGTGTTCAAGCCAAAAGGAGGATGGAAGAGAGGTCCGCAGAAAGGATCAGAATATTTAACAGCCAGCAAAGCATAAGCAAATAGACAAGTTATTATCAATGAGTTTGTTTGAATTTGACAGAGCTTTCCTGCAAACATGGGGGAGGGAAGGGGGGTGAAGAATTCCCTGCCAGTGTGAGTGGTAATAAAGGACCTGCTGTTTTCTGATTCTCACTCTCTGTGAAAATTGAAAAGGTTAGCCAGGTAATTGAAATCGGGACTGGAATACAAATAACGGTGTGAAACCCCTACAGCTGGCAAATAAAGTTGCAGAGAAAAGACTCAATCCTCAGTGGAATTTCTTAGCAGCGAGAAGACTGGATGGATGGGGGGAAGAGATGATTTTCAATATACCTGTTCCTCCTGGGAGGGAAGATTGGCAAAGAAATGAGACCGGAAGGAACCAGATTGAGACCAACACTTTTATGAGTGTTCCTTGCTGTTAATGCAAGAGACAGAGGAAAACTGGAGTGTGCGGAGGCAGAGTCACGCCTGGCAGTCCCTGCTGCCCCTTGGAGGAGTGCAGTGGGTTTGCTGGGATTTGGCAGGCTGCTGTGTGAGCAGTCCCCGGCTTTGGGACTGTTTGGGGTTATACACAGCCAGGGCCAGCTCCACATGGCTCAGCCCCGGTCTTGGGACTGGGATACACAACCAGAGCAGATGTGTCTGGGCCAGGGTTAACTGCCTGTTCGTCTCTGGTACATGCAGGAACACAACCTGCTCTGCATCATTTAAAGCTGAGAGTGAGCTGCCTGTGTCTGTTCCAACGGAGGGTCCTGCCAGTGCTACTGAAATGGAAATTTATATGTGCTGCTGTTTCTGTGGTTTGTTTTCCTGTAGGAACAGGTAACTTGAGCTGGGAGGAAACAGCAGTGCAGGGCTTAGGGGAAGTTTTGTGGTGCTAACCAGGTTTATTCATACTCAAAAAACCCCTCTACATGCAGGATTTCCCTAACACCAAGCCAGATAACAACCCCCAGTGTGTACACAGTTAAAAAAACCATGGTTAAATATACCTCCAAACTCCTGTGCTAGTGCTTTGTTTCCTTCCTCACTGAGAGTCTGGTGAGTTTTTCTGTTTCCCAAAACTGACTCTTGTACTTTTTTTTTGCTGCAGTTGCTCTGTGCTGACCAACCCACCTGCACTGCAGCACGGAAAAACTTCTTTTTGGAGACTTTCCATTGAGTTCAGGCAGCTGTTTAGCACATTCTCTGGCAGGACAGATCTCTTTCGTGCCCTTGTCATCTCCTACAGAAGCAAAGGAAAGAAAACTGCAAGGCTGCAAACAAATGCTGCAAATGCTACACATGCTAGAGCTTCGCTGGAATTTCTCTGCCTTTTGAGTGTATCCCAGGTGTCCCAGAGGCAGCAGCCCCAGATCAATGAACAAAGTGGTAGGTGAGCCCCTGAGGATGCTGTTCTCCCACTGTTTCGTGGTGATTTAGCCGTGAGCCATTTGCTTTGCTCATTTGGAGCATGATTTTCCTGGTGAGTCATTTCTCAGGGAGTCTCTTGGGTTCTGAGGATGAAACAAATTGAAAGGGTCTGATAAACACACCTGCTCTGCAACAAAGAGCACGCAGCACTCCAAGGTGACTTGTACCCTGGTGCCTGGATGTGTTTTTCAGCTGCAGAAGGTATGCATAAAAATACCTGTAAAACACCTAAAGTAGATGACTGAAATAGGTCAGATAAATTGATTTTAGCACAACTTCCTGCCCCTCTCATTTGACTAGAAAAGGAATGCAGATTTCCTCTGATGGAGATCATGCTGTAGACATCTGAGTCAAAGGGTCTTCTGGAAAATCCACCTCTAGCCAGAAGATCAAACATTGCTGCTTTTCATAAAATCGTGTAAGCTGAGGATGCAATAAAAAACTTATTTGGGCTTTTACAATAAGCACCTCAGTATTTCATTCATGAATTAACCATCCTAGTGGGAAGCAAATTATTCCAACAGCTCCCATGCACCTAAAATTAATCCTTCTTTAAAAATTAAGTGAATTTAAGATAATTTACCTTAAAAATATCAGCTGCAGCTTTTCAGGGTTTCACAAAGTCTTGACAATAACAGAAAGTCTTCTACTTCTGGTGGCAAATGAGTTTAGCTCTGTGTCTGGGTATGGCCAAGGCAGGCAGTTGACTACCCAGAATGTAAATGAAAAGAAATGTGGGAGAAAATCAACAACTCTTGACTCTTCTGGAGAGGTCCTTACATCATGGTCCATTTTGTACATGGCAAATTCCTTTTTCAGAGTCAGGGAATCGTTCACAAGGTGCTCACTCAGTTTGGTGCATGGTGACCTATCCTAACAACCTCAAAAGTGCTTTTTTCCCTGGCAGGGAAACCTGCAAGGCTCAGATTGGGCAATTCCCTGCTGCTTCTTTATAAACTCTTTAAACTCTCAGCTCACTCTGAAGGACATTTGGCATCATTGCATTGACTTGGACCAAATTCTAAACCCAAATTTCAATCCTTGCAAGAGCTGGTTTAATTTCTTGTTCTTTTCCCTTATTTCTCCTCAGTTTATATACAGAAGGAAAAACGTTCAGATTATCATTCTGCTTTCATTATCATATTTCTCCTTACATTAATATCCATTTGATATGGAAATGCCACAGCTCAGCAATTTGCTAGTTTGTGGAAAAAGAAACCTCAGTGGGGAAAATAGTAGCAAGTGTCATAATGAACAGCAGAGAAAATGAGAAAGAAACTGCAGAGAAAGAGAGAGGGAGAGCAGAGCTGGCTGTTCCACAGGCTGGGAAGCAGCAGTTCTTGCTTTGGGACCCTCTCCTGGCTATGAGAGTTGTGCTGCCCAGTTTTTAACCTCCTCCCCTGCAGGAGCAGTTGTGCAGAGCTCTTGGATACCACAAGGCCCATGGGGATTAGTGCTCGTTTTGTGCAAATATCCCAGCTGAAATATGGATTTTTTTAAAGTACTGAGAGTGGTGATGAATCCTTAGTGTCCTGCACTTGGTGCTGGCTGAACATCTGGGGAATCTCCATCTTCTGCTGCTCATGTGAAACCAGAAGGAGAAACAAGAAGCATGAGGATTCCTGAAGGATGGACCAGGCTTAGGAAGACAGACTTTAGTATATTTATTTTCATGTTATGTACAGATACATAAAACCATCTCTGCAGCTGAAGTGTACATTTAGTTTTACTCATAAACTGTGGTTTAAACACTTCAAAACACAGTAGTGTTCAAGAACTCTTCATACAAACTTAACAGAACTGTCCACCTGCTGCCATGGTGTTTTTTCCAGGTGAACCTGGCATTAGAGCTGAGCATCACTCACTGGCAAAGAGCACAATTCTTCCCTCTGAGTGCTTCCTTGCAGCACATTTCAGACCCTCCACGTTTTGTTCACAGTGCTGGAGCACTGCCCCTGCTCTCCACACTCGCTGCTCACACACTTGCACGTTTCCCAGAGGGAGAAAGAAGCGGGGAAATAAATCAATAGACAGCTCTGTCTACAAAGTCACGCTTGATTTCAAATAAATACAATTTTATCACACTAGACCACTTCAGGGGAAAGAGAGTTGTTCTCCATTTTTGTGCAACAGGAGCTTTTTCTCAGCCAGTTGCCAACATTTTTCAGCACTTGGCTATGAAAGCTCCTTAATGTATAAATAAAGGAAAAGCATCAGCTTTCATGACATCTCTATCCATCTTCCTGTTTTTTCAGCTTTGGACCCAGTTTTCAAAATGCAGGAGGTAAATATCAGAGCAGAGTGATAAATAACTCAAGCACCGACCTCTTGGGAAGAAAAGCTTCCAGTGGGCATTGACTGCTTTTAGGGACAAAGTGCATTAACTATTTTCTAGATATTCTCTCCTCCCTCAGGAATGAGGGGGTACCGAGCAGTACAGTCACAGGGAACTTGACTTGGAGTCTCCAGTTAGTCCACATTTTTTTCTACTGCATTTACTTTATTTTTAGTGGAATTCAGAGGAATTTTGACATGTCTCTCACAATAAAACTTTCACAGAAGGCTTGACTTGATGCAAGACTAAATGTTTCAGCTTCAGTTTTTCTATTTGGCCAAGAAAAAGCTCAGTCATTTTTGCTTATGAATATCACTCCTTTAGACTGACAACAAATTAAATGTGATAAAAACTGATTTTAGGACAAAAAAAAAACTTAATTCAGAACCAGGTGATTACCTGATGATTCGCTTCTCACGATTTCACTTCTAAAATTTCTTCATCCATGCACATTCTTCCCACCTCTGCTTCCCTTTCCTCACAAAACCCTTTTGGCTTCCCGTGGGACAAAAATGTGGCCACTTTGTTTAAGATCACCCAAAATTGTTGCCCTCCAGCTTCACCCCCCAAGCCTTGTCTGCAGGTCTGTGTGCTCATCCGCCAGTCAAGGGATGCATTTATCAACCCTGAGCTTTGCAGCCAGAGGTTGGGATTGGAGGTTGGGATTCTCCCAGGAAGAGAATTGTGGATGGCTGTCACTCCTGGGTGGCCTTCTGTGCACCAACACAAGATGCTGTCTTGTCCTAAATGCATGACAGGCATTGAAAGAGCCACAAAACCTGGCAGGGGTATGTCTCCACCCCATGCTGGATGTGTGAGTGTCAAACTGCACCGTCCCTCACCCCTTTGCTGCTGTCTGGGACAGCTTTCACAGCTGGGACCAGGAGGAAAACCCCGGCGCTCAGTGAGGGATCTGTGCAAGGGAGGCACAGGGTGAGGGAGGAAATCCGTCATTGCCCAGGTGGTCCCCAGATGTTCCCAGCTGGTCCCTAGGTGTTCCCAGGTGTCCCCAGGTGCTCCGTGAGAGCACAGAGCTCGGAGCCCTGCACAGGGACAGGGACAACCCACAGGCACCAAGGCGCCACTGGCACAGCCTGTCCAGAGGGAAAACACACAGTAATCTCCAGCAGAGGGAGAAATAATGCAAAATTTCTTGTTAGAAACGTAAATGTCACTGATAGAATGCAAGTGTCCACTTGGGGGTGGCAAAGCATTTCAACTGTGTCTTGAGGGAGCAGGAATGGCCTTTTCTCTGCAGGCCTTGCGTGTGGCTCTGCCCCACTCCAAGGCTTATTTCTTGAGATTAGAGGTGGTAAAAAGGGTTTGAAAACATGGGTTAAGATTCCCCTTATGCTCCAGGAAAAGGTGACTCCAGATGCCGTGAGTCTCCCACCTTCAAGCCCCACAGTGTGAATCAAATAGAAACTTTGGGGCAAACAAAGTAAGAGGCCGTGGTAGCAGGAGTACAATCCCTTCTTCCTTGGCAGGAAATGTCATCTGGATCCCCAGGGACCAGAACGGAAAATGTCTTTGTGCATACAGTGTATCATCTTTCAGGAGCTAATGTTCTTATTTGCTGTGATAACTCTGTGTTCTCTGGTTGGGTAAGTGACTGCAGTCCCCTGATGACACTCAGGGGATGATTTTCTGTGGCAGTGCGTGCCAAGCCTGAGCCCAGCATGGGGACTAAACACAGGCCTGCGCCAGGATGCACACGGGAGGCATTTCCCTGAAACACAGTGAACAGGCTTTGAAACCTGTGAGACAGAGTTTTACAAAATTCTTTATCACGTCATGGACTGTCCCTGAATGCCCTTGGCAAAATTCTACAGGGTCCTGTCCCTGACATCAGCAGAGCCCAGGAATTTGTCAGCTTGGATGTAAGTGTACTGCCTTCGGGATCTGTTTGCACTACTGGGATGCAGGAAAGTTTTTCAGACTTTGTGGCAAAACCTGAATTTAGTAGATACAATATCACTGCAAAGCTAATCTCTTTATTGCCCTTGTATCAGGTTTGTCACAATTCCCTCTGTTGTGGGTGCTGTCCAGGCTCCTTCTTGGTGACTGCTAGCCCATGTAGACTTCTGCAACCCAGCTAGCATAGGAGGAGTGAAGTCTGTTGAAGCACAGCCGTAGGGCTTCATTCGTGGAGACAACACATAAATATCTGAAGTTGAAGTAATGATAAGAAGCTCAGAAAACAAAAGTTTGCTTAACATTTATTTTACAGTTATTGGCTGCCTGGTTCTTCTGGCCCAGAAGCAGCTGTTGCTGGTAGCTGGCATTTATCAGCCCAGCTCTGAGCTGCTCTCATTCTTGCCTGATTGCTAACGTTGACAAGAGAGGTTTGAAACAGCCAAACTCTCAAGAAGGTCATAGCAGAGAGAAGTGGGACTGACTTACCTAAAGCTAGAAGTGGGGTAGACAAGGTTTATGCAGAAAGTTGTCCTGTTTCAAAACAAGTAAAAGCTGATGTTTAGGTTGCTGCACAAAAAGCCATTTGGTAAGACGTGGCTAAGCTGATTCTCTCTCCTGTGCTGGTGACACTGGGAGTGTCTCTCACCTTTTAAAGCAGCTCTTTGCTGGCACAGCTTGCAGTGAGTAAACTCAGATTTCCAGCCCTCCCATTAGCTTGAGGGTAACACAGTGCTTCTCAAACACATCCTAAATAGAGTCTTCCCTAAATTCAACAGAACATTCCTGAGCAATTCTTGCTGAAATCAGTCTTTTAGAAACGTCTCTTCTGCTTTTGTTTCTTGAAGTAATTTTCTTTAACTTCTCTCTCACCTGGATCACAATACGGAAAGTCACAGGCCAGTGGAGAGCTGAGAGCTGCTGACAGATGTCCTGTGTGTGCCAGGGAGGCTCGTGTTTTCAGCAGAGTCCATGAGATTGTGATCCTCGATCACAAACACACTCTTCTGGGATGAAATCTTGGAAGTGGGATGTTTAGGGGCACAGAGCTTGCAGCAAGGAGCAATGACACTGAGAAAAGCCATCCTGAAGCGCTGGGACAACAGGTTGTAAATGATGGGGTTTGTGGCAGAGCTCAGGTAGAAGAAAACACCTGCGAGAGCAAGGGTGGGGGGAAGAGAGAGACATTCATTTGTGTGTGAAATGATCTGAGTAGAGGAAAATCTCTTTGTTGCTGATACAGCTCCACCAAGCTTGGGTGTAAGGTGGAGACAGCAGCAGTGGAGCTCTGCTGCCTTCCTGGCCCAGGCAGGGGGATGTCTCACCAAGATTAGCTCAGGCACTGCAGTGAAAGTGGGAGAGAATGGTAACTGGAGCTCACTCTCTCCAGCTGTTCAGGAAGCAGCTCTCTCCTGAGCTGCCCTGACCTGCCTCCAGCACTGCCCTCATCCCCACAGCAGGATGTGCACAGCTGGTGCCCCATCAAAGCTGTCAGAGGATAATTTCCAGCCAGGGGAAGCTAATTTCCTACAACTCACCAGGACAATCGCACAAGATTGGATTTGTCTGAGCTGCCTAATGGCCACATTCAGTGTTTTCCCATGGCAGACTGAAAATAAGATTCCTCTTTGAAAAGCCCTTCATTTTATGGCTGGCAAGGCCATAAACCTTTGGTTTCATCACCCAGTTCTGAGCAGTATGTAAGGCTCTTGTCTTGCATTTGGTAAGGTTTCCTATTTGCCCCAGAGAGCCTGTGGAGGAGGCTGCCTGCTCACGTGTAGTTCTTAAAAGCAGCTGAATGACAGCAGACAGCAGTCTTTATTCTGAACCTTCCCAAGAATGAAAAGCAGCTAGTAATGATGCATGATATCCTTTTTCCCCCGCTTTTATTCTTTGTGAATTTTCAGACACTGAATTAGACAACGTGTCCAGATCTTCAAGGCTTTAGAAACTTGCCTGCAGTTTTTATTCGAGAACTATTCTCATCACTGCCCACCAAACCTCAAGAAGGTTTTCCATGCAAGTCTCATGCCCTACAAAATAAATGACTGGACATTCCAGGTAAAACCACTCACAAATACTTTTTTGCCAGTCCCTATGCAGGTAGAAGAAGAAAATTTTACCTGACACCACATGAATTAAGTTGAATGTATTGGCCAAAGGCTCAGTCCATTCCACAACAAAGCTGAAGAAAAGTCGGTCTATATGGAATGGAGCCCAGCAGATGGCAAAAACTATCACGAGGACAACTGGCATGGAGAAAAGGGAGAAGAAAACAGGTCAGTAATGGGAGGATGTGGTTCATCAGTCTGTACAGAGCAGAGCATTCAGAAAGACTTAATATATTAGTTTTATTCATGGTTTCAAAACTTTTGCCATACTTTCTGTCTTACCATTGCCAACTAAAAGAACAATCTTTCCACTAATTTCTGTATTGGATAACCCAATGCATGCACACACAGTGACATTGAAACAGAGCAGGAAACAGCCAGGCAATACTGGGGCATGTACAGAGCCTAAAGCCATCCCAGGCTCAGAAAATGAGGCTGGCTCTGAAGTACAGTTTCCTGGTTCAGGCAGTGGACGTGAGCTGCTTAAGAGAATAATTTGTTTGCAGGAGATATTGAAGGTGATTTCTATGCATAAACACCATCTCAGTAGCAAGGTGATCTTTGCTTAAAGACAGCCCCAAATTAGGAAGAGATGTGAGTGCTCCCAGGGTGATTGGAGCTTAAATTCTCTTAAACATTAAACAATGTGCAAGTCTGCTTAGGTCCGGCTTTTCTTTGAAGTGGTTAAGTCAGCAGGAGGTGATGTAGGTGGTTGGGCAGGACTGTCTCAAGAAAGGACAGCTGAGAGGGGACCTCAGGCCTGTCTGTCAGGGTCTGCAGGGAGGTGGCAGAGGAGGCACCAGGCTGTGCTCTGTGGGGCCCAGCAATAGCACAGGAACTGATGCCCAGGACGTTCCATCTGGACATGAGGCAGAACTTCTTCACTGTGCAGTGACCCCGCACTGGAACAGGTTGTCCAGAGAGGGTGTGGACTCTCCTGCACTGGAGATATTCCAGAAGAATCTGGACACAATCCTGTGCTCTGGGTTGACCCTGCTTGAGCAGAGAGGTTGGACCAGTGGGCCCACTGTCCTTGCAACCTGACCTATTCTGGGATTCCTGCTCATGAGCAGAGCTCATGGTGTGATGCAAACCAGGTGTACGCTCTGTACAAATGTACAGGATAGACTCTTTGCACCCTGAAAAAAGGGGCTCCTCCCTGGAGGGCTGCAAGAGCCAGTTTGGAGTGAGGGATGTTGGAGAATTGCCATGAGAGCATCTGCCACGTGGGTTTGCTCAACCTCCTCTTGTGCTGGGGAGGAAAATTTGCTTTCTGAGTCTTTTAGGAGTTACCCCTGATGCTTCACTCCTTTATCTGTAAGTCCAGATAAAACAGCAATAAGCCTTTTTTTTAATATAACAGCTACTTGTCTCATAACTCTTGTATCCAATTAATTTTCTCGATATCCTCCAGGATCTGATTACACTCCTGTCCATGATAAATAAACACAGAAGGACTCACTACTTACACAACATCTTGGTGACTGATTTCCTGGATGGTCTCTGAACATTCACAGCCATTTCCTCCATTTCCAAAGATTCATCTCCTTTCAACTGGAAAAAGGAGGGAAGCCAAAGCAGAACTTAGACAAGAGATCACATCCCCTTCAGACATAGCCTCTTTGACATTTTGTTAGTTGTAGTGTGAAAAAGCAAAATTTGGGGACACTCAGGACTCGCTGAAAAAAATCTACATTTAAATTTCAGTTTTCATCTAGAAAAACACGAAAGCTTTGGGTTCAAAACAATCTGCAGATTTTATGCATCTGAACCTGCATATTTACAGTAAATTTATATTTCACTTTCCCACTTATCTTTTCTCAATGAGTCAACATTTGGTTCACAGTTTATATTCTATTTCAATGGTATTTTGCTAGGCATTATTTTCTCTTCTAGCAAAATATTGTTTGTTTGTTTGTTTTCCTAAAAGGGTTCCCCACAATTAAGCACAAACCAATGATCCAAAAAACATCCAGGGAGTCCTCGGTACAACACAGCTGTAATCATTGGAGAAAATCCTGTAGAATTCAAGGGAGTTGGTTTCATGGCCTGAGTGTTGGGAGTAGTTGATATTCAACACATCTAATGAACAAACCCCAGAAATGCTGCCTTGCAGACAGGCAGGGTGCATGACACACATACAGATTTAGCCACACTCAGCTCAGGTACAGCAAGGAGAGGTTTTTCACCATTAATTTTTCCTGGACTTCTAAAAAATGGACATAAAGAGCAATAATCTGATCCTCCCTGAAATCCTTCCCCAGTGTGTTTATGATGAGAGCACTAGTGCTTTGGTGATGAGAAGATCAGGTCCAGATAAAACAGGATAATTGATTTGAATACCAAAGAACCCATCTCTGGAAAGTCCATATTGGGTCCCAGCTTCCTGCAGTGGGAACTCCTGATTAGCCAACAGCTTTGGCTGTTTTCAAGTGAGAGAAACTGGAACCAAAACTTTTAATTACACGGGAGACAATATCAGGAATGAGGGAAAAGACAGAAATCCCTCTGGATTTGTAAAAACCTTGTGAAAACATGGTAGTTGTGCCATTTGCTTTTGCCATTTACACTGTAACTTTGCTTTCTGATTTCTGATTAATAATACTTTTCTGTAAGGATGATGAAATGAGCCCTTCTTTCAATGTTCTCTTTTTTCTATTTATAAACGGAAAAAACATGTAAATGGAATTATAGTCAATTATAGTGCAATTCAGCCTCTCATGTTTTACATTATTCCCCTTGTAACTTTTAGTCACAGCCACAGTTGCTTAAGGAAAAGACTCAGTTGATTTGTAGCACATCTAGTGATAAATGATCAGATTTATTAAAACCCTGGATTCCCTTCAGTGGTTTTCAGTCTCAACAGTAATCTATTCCAGGCATATTCCAAAGCCTCAGAGAGTACAGTGTGCTGATGCTGTAATAAACCAGAGACACCTGTATCTTTGTTTTTTACCTTCTCCTGTCACTTTGATGATGCTGTAAGGCTCCTCTTTTGCCTCAAGTGATGAAGGTGTAACAAGTAAGAATAACTCAGCAGCTGCAGTTTAATAAAACAATGAATCATTACAAACAGGGAGGGAAAAAAAAAAAAATGAGCCCATGGCAAAGGTTGTAACTTGAGTTAATGCCAATGGTTTGAGAGAGGGAGAACTCCAGCCAAGGTAGTGGCTACTTTTACATCACTGGGATGTATGAGGCTGGGTAGGTTTGAGATGAATGTCACCCTTTCAGTGCAAGAGAATTAAAAGTGACAGGAGCAAGAAGCTAAAAATTGGATTTTCCCCCCACATCTTTATTAGCTATAGCATTTCATACCAGAAATCAAAAGGCAGAGTGAAATTTGGGTCTGATCTATCCTCAGACAAACCTAGTGAGGCCACTCTGCAAAAGAATTGTTTTCTGTAATCTGCAAAAGCTGAACTGTGTTCTGTAAACTCCTTGGCCTGTCTGACACTAGTGGTGATCAAAGTTTCTCTCCAGCTGATGGAAAAATTGATGTTTAAACCTCACAAGGCTTGTGCTAAATCCTGCACTGCTGCCTGAGTTGGAGATTTGGCTGAAGCAGGTGCTGCTGAGCTGCAGCCTTGGTGTGCCCTTACCGCGCTCCCACGGCGAAGGAGAACCAGCCAGTGGAGACAAGGACTGCTGAACAAGCTCCGTGGGATGGGAACAGGCTCTGGAAGGGGTGTGCTGGGCTCTGCAGGAATTAGCCAAAGGCGGGCACTGTCTACAGATCATTCTGGGTGTTTTAACTGCTGGGCATTTGGGGCGTGAAATAGATTTTGATGATAAAGTCTGGACCAGATATGCATTGACAAGAATAAGTTGTCTTGCTTCAAAGACAGCTAAAATAAAATTGCTAGTGTGTCCAAATTAGTATTGCCAGTTACTGAGGGGATGAGAGATTAAGAGAAGAGTTGGAACCTTGGGAGAAGAATCATCCAGCCTATGCTGTCAGAAACGCGTGTGAAACAGAGTATGACTTTAGACCAGCAGTGGTCAGCACCTATATCTGTGTCCTTTCAGAAATCAGTTTGAGAGAAATGAGCAGGGGCCTTGCACTGAACCCTGCTGCAATGCAGACTTCTCTCCAAGCAATCCCATCCCATCCCAATCAGTGCCCCAGGGATGAACTTCCATGAGCAGCTACTGCCCAATATTCTCATCTTCTCCTTGTCCTCTCCCTCCTCAGCTCTTTGGCAGTGGGCTGCCATCAGTAGCCCAACAGCTGAACAGGCTTTGAAGAGCCTGGATGCTTTAGCGGTTTATTCCAAAGGTATCTGTGATGAGAACCCCATGAAGGAGGCAGCAGAAAGCTCCCACAATTGAGTCTGATGAGTTTACAGTGCAGTGATCAGTGTCCCCTGCTTTACATTGATGCTGGAACGATCCATTGACCAAAACACTGCAATATCAAACCCTCGAGCCTTAAAATTATACCCACGTAGATAGTGAGGTAATCAACCATTGCCCAGTGAAAAAGACAAAAGCATTTTTACATTTTTCAAGGAATTAAATTATAAATTAACTCAGGTACCCTATGGCCTGTGTTTGCTGCCTTCTCACGGCTGCTTGGCAGGTCACCTGTTCCCCTCTGCATTGCACCCTGAGGCTCTCCTGCAGTGGCAGAGCTTGAGGGAGAAACTGGTGAGGAAATGCCCTTTCTACAAAGCCTGGATGTGGAGAGGTTATGTCTCTGTTTGCTGAATTTTAGCTGTTACACAACCTTTGGATCAACCCTGAGCATTTCCACTACAATCTGTGAGTGATACATGGCACTCAGGAGACTGCAGTGTTGCTAAAGCTTCACAGATTTCATCCTCTGTGAGCAGATAAAAAAGTGTCTCCTCTTGGAAAGTTATATATATATATTCTATCACTTCTGTTGAAGAAATGAAATCATCTTGCCCAGTGCAGCTTGGACATAATACAGATCTACCCAGGATGGATCCTGTTAAAATTCGGAAGTCTGAGTTGGATATACAGAGAACCAGAGGCACAAGCAATGAACGTTACTGTCCTTAGGAAAGACGGCTTGAACAAATCTGTGAATTTGCAGAAGTCCTGGGGGATCAGCCCTCATCTGGTCCTGAGCTTCTCTTCTGGGAAGGGGCATAGGAATATCTGCTGCTGCAAATAGAAGTTATTGTACCCTTCAAGTCTTTTTATTAATTTGGGAATTTCTCTTTTTCTTTTTGTAATGAATCTGTTTTCAACACTTTTCATTCCCTTCAGGTCTTATTTTGCAAAATATTCATTAAAACTTTGTAAAGACCCCACAACAGCCTCCAGAGAGTGGGGATACTTTAACCCATTCACTGCCTCAAGGATCTGCTCTGTGTTGTGGATTTCTGTCAGTTAATCCTTGTCTTTTTTTTCCTGGGTAAGTAAAAATTGCTTCTGTATAATTTCAGGTAACAGTAAATATCAGCCAGCACAACAAAATTATGTATACACCAGCAGAGATTTGGTTGAGATTTTGCAGATTATTTAATAAGTTCATTCATCTCCTTTCCTTGCTATGGGATCAGAAACATCTTCATAAGTTTTAAGTTATTTTCAGTGTGATAAAATGGGGTTTATATTGTCTAAATGTCTGTAACTTATGGGAAGACAGCACTCATCAAGTCGCTGTGATTAGCAGTGCATTTCAGTGTTGTGCTACATAGTTTTACTCTGTGATCCTGATGGTTTTATCCATACATTTGCATGATGGATGCTTGGCAGAAGTAGTCTCACTTTGTGCAGAGAGAAGGAATATAAGCGCTAAGGTAGCCTGGTGAAACAAGGCTGTAGTTATACAAAGAAATGATTGCTGAATTTGCTAGATGCAGCAATAAGGTAACATTTCACTTTATGAGAGCTTTGTGAGTTTTGACAAGTGGATATTATCACCAGCTCCAGGGAAGGAAAAGGAGAAAGTAGTGTGATGGAAATTCTACAGTCACAAGAAAAGAGAAAACAAATAGTACACAAGATTCAATCACTAGCCTGCTTCTTTTTGTTCTTTTCACATTTTCCTTTTGGTCCATTTCTTTTTATTCCCTACTGCAAAGGTGTAAATCTCTGAGAGGCTGAAATCAATCTACAGGCTTGGGTGTTTCATTAACATTCAGATGTGAGCAGCAGTGATGGTAACTTTTTATAAGAAGATTGGGGTAAATTATTCCCCAACATAGCTATAGTAATTTCAGAATGGGAATGCACCAGAGAAGGAGTTGGATCTACTCTTTTCAGAGGTTTTGAAACACTTTTGCTCTTTTGGGGGGAAAACAGATGGGCAAGAAAAAGGTGCAAAAATCACTCAAGAGCCACATATAGACACAAACACACAAGAATGAGCCAAAGAAACAGAGAGCACAGGTGGAGCAGGACTTACTCGTAGCCCCATCAGATAGTACAGCACACTTATCACCCCCATGGGCAGCACGTAGAAGAGCAGAGAAGTGACCTGGACAATGCAGTTGTAGATCCACAGGGGCACGACCACGGTGCAGGTGGCAGAGCCGGGCACCAGGGTGCCATTGGGGAAGTGCTGCAGCGCGATGCCGTGGATGCCCGTGTTGGGCAGGGCGAAGAGCACGGAGAGCGCCCAGAGAGCCACGATGGTCCTGAGGGCACGCCGGCGGGTGCTCTCCAGCTTGGCGCGGAAGGGGTGCAGGATGGCGATGTACCTCTGCACGCTGAGCGTGGTCACGCTCAGGATGGAGGCGAAGCACACGGTCTCGAAGAGCGCCGTCTTCAGGTAGCAGCCGACGGGCCCAAGCAGGAAGGGGTAATTGCTCCACATCTCGTACACTTCCAGGGGCATCCCGAAAAGCAGCACAAGCAGGTCTGAGACCGCCAGGCTGAACAGGTAGTAGTTGGTCGGGGTCTTCATGTTCCGGTGCTTGAGGATTACGAGGCAAACCAAGAAGTTCCCCACTACCCCGACAACAAAGATGACGGAGTACACCAAAGCCATGGGCAGGAACAGGTGGCTCCGCCTGGGCCCACACAGGAAGGTTAAGTAATCCTCAGTGCTGTTTAAGTACCCCCTGAGGTGTTCATGCAGAGCAAGGTGGTTTAACCAGGAGAAATTACTGACCCAGGCCATTGCTGGCTCTGCTGAAAGGTTTCACAGCTGAGGTGCGTCGTTCTTTCTGTTTCTCTGTGCAAGTTTGTTCACTTTCTGCACCCGAGAAGGAGAGGTGTGGTTGCCTTGCCAGCCCAGGGTGCACAGAACCACGGAGGATGTGAATGAGAGTGTTTGCCTGGCTCTGGTGAGGTTCTGCGGCTCAACAGCTGTTCCCTGCACGGAGCCCCTCAGCCAGAAAGCCCCTCCTTTCCCACATATTCATTGGCTCGCTAAGTGCATTAGATTATAGAGCACGAAAAGAGGTTCCAGCCACTTGCATCAGCTCCTGTGGCTGATGCATTTACAGTGTCAGAAATGTGGGATTTAGGGAGCCGGGAATCTGAAACATGGGATGCAAAACCAGCTGCAGATTATTTGTATTTGTCAGAGGGTGGCAAAGCAGACCAGAAACACCCCCAAAACTCAGTCCAAAAAGCTTTTACAAAATGATAATGATGCTACATCCAGTTATGAGCCACAACAAAACAAACCAGAATACAAGATTCTGGCACGATTTTGTTTTTCAGATCTCTGCTGATTTTTATTTTCTCTTGTCTATGGCAGCAAGTACTTGAAGACAGAGTTTGATCAGTAGAAAGCCAAATGGTTTTTGTGGCCGTTTATGTGGAATTATAATGTTTCAACCTTTTTTAAACACTGCAATTGTTTTTCTCCTGAAATCTGGCAAAATATTCTAATTGCAATTCTTATTGATATCAAAATATTTTCTCACTTTCCAAGTATGCTGGAATTTGATCCTATATTCTTAGAGAGCCTTGTTTTGGGAGCAGTTCTATACAGAATATTATTCCATATTTATTGCCTAAAGGGCACGAACTTTTATTAACTCTTATTTCTTTATGAATGACAAGCATTCTGCAAACACACTTTCTGAGCCAAAAAAAGAGGTGTCTCCTGCAAGGATCACAGCTCTGCCAAAAGAGATAATTTAGCTCCATATGGATGCTTGATTCCTTACTGAATTTCTCTAAAACAACAAAGGTTCCACGTCTGTAGATACAGTTTTCTGAGATTCAGAAAACACTTAGCTGTTTGGAATTGAAGAGGTGCAAGGTCTGAGGGCGAATTTATGGGATTTTTGTCAGGTTGGTGTGTGATTTTTCTGCCCAGAACCTCTCAGTAGCTCTCACTTTTAAGTACCTGCCCAGTCCCCACCCTGAAGCCGTGTAAACTGTTTGCATCCCTGACGTCCTTTGGCAAAGAGTTCCCTGAATCTGCTATTTATGTGTGTATCTCTTTTCTGTTTGACCCTTTAGCTTGACCTCTCAAGAGAAAAAATAAATGATCGTTTCAATAAGCACAGACTGCCTCTGAAATGGCAGCAGGATGTGAGAAGGCTACGGTTGGTCCCTTTGAGGCACATTCAGTGTGTGGAGCCTGGGAGTCACTGTGCACTCATTTCTAATGTGAGAGGCATGGAAGGCACCACAGCAACCACACCAAAAGGCAGAAGCAAGTCCCTTGTGATGACTTTCAGACCTGCTGAAATTATCTCACACATTAACTGGCTCCATCAGAAGGACCCAACACATTTATTTTTAGCATTGCACAGAGGTTTTTTGCTCAGCAGATCGAAAAGTTTTACCGGATTATTGAATAACAAGTGTGCCCTTTTGACCTATTGCTCCCTTCATTATGGATTCATCTTAGAGCTATTCCCTGCCTCTGACCGATGTTGAATTTGATCTTGATCTGCTGCTGATGTAAGGGAGCAGAGGAATCATTAGTAGGGCACCTGGCTGACACCAGGATTAACTCTTTGAGAGCACAGCAAAACACAAGTATTTGAGAATTTGTGCAGGACCAAACATTTTCTGTACCTCTGCTTAACTTTCAGGTTTGTTGTGTATGGGTTTTTTGGTTTGGGGTTTGTTTGCTTTTGTTGGTTTTTTTGGTGATTTTTCCCCCCCAAATTATCTCTTAATACTTATTTCTCTTAATACTAATTTCTTTCTATTTCTCCTTTTTCTTCACCTGATAAATTCCACCCCTCCACATGCTGCAGGATGACTGAGGTGAGTAAAGGCTTCTGAAGCAGCTACCAAATTGGCTTCATTTTTCTTCTTGTACATTAACCTCTGCAAAGAAAGTGAAGTGGAAGATTGAGTCTGTTCAGCTTGAACTCACTCCTACGGAAAAGGAAACCAAAAAGGAGTGAGTTATTTACTAAAAAGCTAAAAGGGCAGTAACACCCACTGTGATCTCTATGAGAGGAATGCAATGGGCTGTAGAAACACATCAGGTCACCTGAAAGGGTGGATGTGCCAGACCCACCTGTGCCTATTTCCACTTGTTCTCAATCCTTCCTGATCCTGCTGGGCTGGGATGCTGACAACCTGTAAGAATAGAAGAGAAGAAAAACAGATAACCCATGGAATGATGTTGCTATGACCACGGTTGTGTTGAAAATGGAGGGGACAAAGAGACTTGAAAAGATATTTCAGTTCATTTCTCCAAGCTTTATTCGTGTTTTATATCATATCTGTCTTAATAAGGACAGGAGAATGTATCCAGCCAAAGACTTGCTCTGGCTCTATATGAATGGAAATATTTTATTTTTACAACTGAGACAGAAAATAAAAACAGATTTTCCTTATGAAAGTAATATTAAAGCATTTGGTATTTTTCATTATAAAGCAAACTTCACTGGTGCTTGCTTTTATACACTCGAAGGAAGAGAGTGTGCTGCATGCTGGCCTTGGAATTGTGCAGCTTTGTGTAATAGCAATGTAATGAATGTAATGTAGTATTTCCATTAATGTAGTGTCATATTGGCAGCATTAACCCAGACAAGATTTTTGGCACTGTGCAAGTCACAGTGAGGCGCTGACTGTGTTCTCACGCTGCTGATGCCTCTTGTACCACGTTTACACTGTGGAATATTTCCCTTTGCTGGTATAATGTGCTGCAGCACATTCCTCGGTTCCATTATGAACAACAAAGTGCACATTTAAGAAGGGCGGAATTCAAGCACCTTCATGTTTGTCAAAGCCCTTGTAAGGGCACCCATTAACTACTTTCTATTAGTACCTGGTGAATAATTGGAAAATGGGAAAATTTGGCACATTAATCAAAAGAGGCAAAGGACAGTGGAAGTTATCCAGAGTACAGAAAATGGGTAAATGCTCCACTGGCCACACTGACAGAGGGGTGTACTTTGGACTATGAGCCTTTATGATGGACTCTTCTGAACATTTGTTTATCTCAGAATGGAGAGTTGTATTCATGCAAAACAAGCTATTTTTGGATATTTTTATCTATGCGGTGAGACTAGGAGGTTTCCCATCCAGCCTCATAAGCTCTGGTTGTGGACCTGGAAGTAACAGAGCTGTGTGAAAGGCCTGGTGTGCCACAGTAATGAATTCTGTTGGATCCTGTCAGTGCAGTCCTGCACTGACACATCCACCTGGCATCCAGGACTGGAGCTGACAGCTCTCAGCAGACCTGCAGTGGATTTTGCCCAGAGTTTGCAGGAAAGTGCTGCACTGCTTACTGTGCACACAGCCTCAGGAAGTCATCCTGCTTCACTGGCAGGGCTTGGAGGACTGCTGGGTTTGCCAGAATCCTTGGCAAGAAGGTCCAGTATTTTTTATCTTCAGCTTGGCTTTTTTCTCATTTCTACTTTCCCTTTGCAGATTCTGTTGTTTAAGTGGTTTCTCCCCTTCTGCAGTTTGAGGATTCTGAAGGCAGGGACAAAAGCCTTTAGAGGTTCTGTGTGAGGGAACGGCTCCTCAGCCTATCTGAGCCTGCATTCCCTGCTCCTTTCAGGGAGCTTCTCAGAGCTGCCCGTGGAGCCACACAACACCCTGAATTGCAGACTGAAACTCCCTGCTTTAATCCTTGGAGAACTTGGCAGTACTCAGTGCTTCTGTCCCAGGGAAATGCAAAGAAGAGAATGCAAATAAGAGGGTGCAGAGCTGGAAAGCAGAAATGTTAAGCCATCCTACACTGAAGACATTAACACAATTTTCTAGGAAAATATAGCCCCATTCCCCTTATAAATTCCTGAGCTATAATTAATTATAGATAATGGATTTTACTTGTTTTTTCTCCTTTGAAAGGCTTATTTGAAATGTTCACTACAGTAGTTGGAATCCTTGTTTCCCTCAGTACCTTCAGTACAAAATTCAACATGCCACCAACCACACAGGCACATTCTGTGCATTTTCTCTCCCTCAAGGCTGGAGGATGGAGCTGCACTATAACAAAAGCTGGATCTGCAGTAGCCTTTCCATGCCTTGTTGTAAGTAATTTGGCAATTACCTTGGCTCTTCACAGACAGCTTTTCCATGGCTGTGCATGACATCTGACGTCCCCAGGATATCAATCAACACTCAGAAGAAGTGGATTTCATGACTACAGCATCAAATACCCAGAAGGGCACCTCTTTGCCTGGAGCAGCTGGCAACCTACCCAGGCAGTGCAGACACAGGCCACTTCAGGGGTGGAACCCATTTTGACTAACTTTAGTCATTAAAACCAGGAAATTTTTTCAGGTTCCTACTTTAGTCAATAATGGAAAGAGGAACCTCCAGCAGAGATTTCTCCTGAGCCACAGCACAAGGTAAGATACAAGAAATAGAATAGCCTAATATTTCTTATTGTCTGCAGAAGGGAAATGGGTAATAACTTTAACAGCAGGCTTATTAAACAGCTGAGATGAATTTAGACCTCAGTTTTGTACAATCCTTTCCATCCCTTTCCCGTCAGGCTTCAGAGGGAGCCCTGTACAGACTTCATTTTTGAGAAGTTCTTTAGGACAACTGAAAAGAGGCAGCCAGCAGGTGAGGACAGTCCAGTGCCAAAAGTCACTCCCTATTCCTTTCTTCTCTAGTGGGGTGGTCCTTATTGACACGTCTTTCAACAATGGATTGCTTTGTTAATATTGATTACAGAAATTACTGGGAATGATGTCTGTCATTGTTAGAAAGCCTTTTGTGTGTTGTTTGTGTGCCTGTGTGCTCATGCTTGGAAGAGGCGGTGGGTGACAGCCAGGGATGTGGTTCAGGTTTGATATGCAGGGGAGCAGCAAAAAGAGCTGGAAAGAGCCTTGATACAGGAAATGTTGGCACACTGAGTGTGGCCATTTTGTCAAGGGGACTTGGTTTGCATGGGGGAAGATGAAAGGATTCTCGTGAGGGAAAATGTAGGAAGTCACAAGCAGGGTACAGCATGAGTCAGGCTGGCTGAGTCAGGAGGGATCTGGTTCTCCAGGACTCAGATTTACGTAGGAAGAATCAGATGATTCAGCTCTTCTCTGTGGTTCTCTACACCCATTCCAGTGACCATGCTCCCCTGCATCTCTTCCTCTCCTCGTGCTGGATTTGTTTCTCAGGAGAGCTCTACTCACTTGCTTGTCTGACCCAAGAGAGACTCAACTTCCCTGACACAGCAGAGCTATTTTTCAACTCACATCCTTTTGGCCTCTGTTCCACACTTGGGGTTTGGGCAAGGATTTTCCTCCAATGGGAAAAAAGCCATCCACATCAGAGAGTCTGCATTGTGCTTGGAGATGTGTTAGACATCCACGCTGGTGAGACAGAAGGAACCACAGTCACAATCCTAACTCATTCAAAGAAAGGTAGTGATGTATTGTGCTGCTGGAGGTGGTGAACAGCCAGGAATTTGTTACAGGACAACTGAACCCGTCAATGAAAATGATCAGTGGGACACATGGAGTTGACAAGCACATATATAAATCTAATACTTAGAGAAATATTAAGATAATCCCTTTTCTAACACTTTTTTCTTTAAGGGTTAGTGAAGGTAGCCTTGCTGGAAGAAAGATAAAGATAATTGGAAAAGTTTTGTTCCTATTGGAATACTCTATACACTTTCCTCCTAAAATGCAGTGATGTGTTAATTTATATTCTATGAAACATTTTGTTCAGAGCTACTTACATAGTAATAATAATAGTAATAGTAATAATAATAATAATTCTAGTATCACAATTTAAGAAAGTGGAAATTAGCATTTTCTTCCTCTTCTTGGAATTTCATGAAAAGGCTCGTTTAAATTACCTGTGCATGTTTAAACGTTTTGTCTCCCCTAAAAGAATCATTCTGCTGACACTTTGGCAAAAACACTTGTCAAGTTTCCATTCCCTCCTGCCTCAGCTGCTTTTCAGGTTGCTTTTCAAGCTGTATTACAGTCATCACTTATCTTTGTGTCACATTGAGAATCAATATTATTTGACTTGGAATTGAAGAAACCATTTTTATGAAAAAGGATGTGCATTAATTTAGAACATTAATATGCTGACAGATGATATTCTCTTCCTGCTCTTTTCCACGTTAGACTGTCCCCAGGAGTCATATCCTGGTTAGGTTAAATGCAGCGAGGGATGGTAATGTTCTTTGGAATGTCTCCTGCTACAAGGTTAGAGAGAGAAAGAAAACTCGAGACACAGCAGTGATGCACAAATACGAGCCAGGGGCATAATTTACCATGGCTTTCCAATAACCTAATAGGCCTTACACATGGAAAGCAAACTGGATCAGCTTACTGAAAAGCTTTCTTCAAATTGTGCTGGGCACCATGAAAACATTTTTGTGCTTTCCTAACCACTCAGTAGTGAGATGACCCCAGGCAGAACTGCAAAATAAGGTAAAATATCCCATCTATGACTTCCAGAGCTGAGGAGCTGCACCAGGAGCAGTCCCCAGGCAGTGAGAACAGCTCTTCTGTACAGGGCTGGGGGTGGGGTTTGATGGCCCGAGTATCCCTATGACCTGTGATTTGGGATTCAGTGACTTTATTAGGACAGTTCTTATCCCCCAGGATTTAGATTGATCTGCCAGTTGGAGTCTGGAGCCTCATTCCCCTCACTGAAACTGGAGGCGAGGGTGAGTATCAGGAGTTTCCCACCAGACCCCTGCAACCAGAGAAGGGGGTGAAGGCTCTGCTCTCTTCATTGCAGCAGTTTGGGCATTCATGAGAGGACGAATGATAGGACATGGGAAATGGCTTCAAACTGAAAGAGAGAAGCTTTATATTTGATATCAGGAAGAAATTCCTCCCTGTGAGGGCGGGGAGGCCCTGGCACAGACTGCCCAGAGAAGCTGTGGCTGGCCCATCCCTGGAAGTGTCCAAGGCCAGGTTGCATGGGCCTTGGAGCACCCTGGGATAGTGGAAGGTGTTCCTGGAGTTGGAATGAGATGATGAACCCAAACCTTTCTATGATTCTGTGATTTTCTTATACCAGTGGCACTAAGGCCACAGCTGCCGCAGTGCATCTCTGTCTATTCTGCCCCAGTGCTGCTTTAACTGCAGCTGTACAAACCTGGCTACGTCCTCCTCCCTTTACCGGGACACCAGCTCAGCTTCCACACTGGCAGATATTTTACCTAGCCAAGACACCTTCATTATCTGCAAATTTGCGAACTCTGATCAGCAATTAGATCAGAGCTGACCCAGAACTCTATTGATCTGCTGTGATTGTCCTAAATGCTAAACACATCTTGTATTGACCAACATTTGAACATATTCTGCAGTGCTTTTAATGAAAGAAATTTCTACACCAGACAGAATCACTCAAATCTGAGTCAAGTTGTCCTCTCAATACAGGAAGTTGTATTTAAATAAGTAGTAACGTAAACTCAAATGGTATCAGAAATAGATTAGGTTAAGGAAAACAGAACTAGATGTTTTTCAATTCTATTTAGAGATCAATGGCTAAAGATTAATGTTGCTTGAAACAAGAAAAGCTTAATGATGGCTGGCAGGACAAAGAAAGGAAATTAAATGGAGGAGGAGAGCTGACAATGTTGCAACAAAAACCTGGTAGGAAGATAAAGAAACACTGAGGATTAGGAGTGAAAAAGGACAAAATGGATTTTAGACATGAAAATGAATAGAACACACCAAGTGAAATACAAAAAGGTAAATACCAAGATAGGGAGAGAAGGAAGGAAGGAAGGAAGGAAGGAAGGAAGGAAGGAAGGAAGGAAGGGAGCCAAGTGACCTGCACAGAAATAGCATCACAGGATAACAGGCTAATGAAGCCTGGGAGGGACTTCTAGGGGTCTTCACTCCAGATCAGGGTGTGCTGCAGGGTCAGACCATGGGGTGACCTCCCAGGTGCTGCAGAGGCTGCTCTGGGGTCCCTTGGGGCCTTTGCTCTCCCAGTTGAAAACAGAGCAGTTCTCTCAGCACCCCTTCAAGGACAGGAGCTCCACACCAAACACCTTGTTGGCCTCTCCTGAACTTGCTCCAGTCTGTCAGCGCCATTCCCAGTTCTGGGCAGCCAGAACTGGATTCAGTGTTGCAGGTATGAGCCTGTGAGTGCTGATCCAGGTGGGATGAACATCTCCCTCAGCCTGCAGGCTCCCAGCTGGATCCTGTCCACACTGAGATCTACCAGCACCCCCAGGTACTTCCCGACAGAGCTGCTCCCCATCCAGCGTTACTCTGGTGTGCCCTTGCCTGCCTTTCCCCGCACTCCTCTGGGTGGAAGCTGCTACCTCTAAAAGGTAAGGAATGGCCCCTTAGCATTGCTATTTCCGAGACAAGGCTGTGTATAAACCTGATTAACCCCACACTGTTATTCATTATTCTCTCTTCTGCTTCAATATCACTCAATCATCCCAGAAGTGAAAGGGAGCAGGATCCACAGACTCGATTTATGAGGTGTCTGGGAGCCCAAGTCTCTCTGGTAGTAATGAGATTTTGAATCTTAAAGGCTGTTCAGAGCTTTGGTTCCCAGGCTTATGTCAGCAGTAACAGAAGAGAAATATTGTAACACAAATTTTCCCAGAATTGAAAATATCTTGCTTAAATATCCACCTTGCCATTTTCCTGGAAGATATAATGCATTATAAGCTGGTACTGAACAGTCTGCTAGCACTAATAAAAAACATTTAGGATGTTTTTCTCAAGGCATTAAAGAGTCCCAGAGTTAGAACAAAGCTCCTCGCCCCAAGCCTTGTTGATTGCCCTTGCAGTACCTTTACAGTGTTGAACTGTAAGTCTCCCAAAACTTCTGGGTGTCCCACAGCTGCCAAACCCTCCAGCACCACTGGGGTTTCCCTTCCTTTCATCAGAAGGTGCTGTGCTTCTTTTCTTTTGGTTGACAATCACCAGGGTCTTACACAACACCCATAGAAATTCAAGTGATTTAACAGCAAACTGAACTGAAAGGGAAGAGCTGCAGGCAGTTCTTTGTGTGACTTTCATATTTGCTAATAGTTTTATGGGGCCCCGAGAATCTATGGAGAATATGTGCCTCCAAGCTTATGGAAAACCAGTGAATTTCCTCATATTTGTCAAGGCACAAGGTTTAAAGGATATCTCATAGTCAGACTGAAAAGAAAAAAGAGCCTCTCTTAGTGGGTAGGAGGAAAAATGTTCAATCTGCACATCTCTGGTCCCTTTTGAGGAACATGTATCGACAGCCCTAAATGAGACTCCTGCTGGTGAGTGTGCAGCTCCTGCCCTGGCTCCGAGCAGAACAGGTGCTTCAGATGAAGTGTTCAGGCCGTGATTTTGTCTCCAAGATGTGAGAATCAAGGCCTGTGCTCTTTGCCAGTGATTCTTTCTAAAGCATTCTACAGGTGCTTCACAGGTTAAAGGCTGTGCTAGATGGGGAAAAAGTTCATTTTCCTGAGCACACCCACCCTTGCCTTGCTATAAAATTCCCATGTGATTATCAAGTGCTTCATAGGTAACCCAGCCCTTCAAAGAAAAATGGTCCCTCTCTCCCAGAGAGGTACAGAGGAAGTCTAAAGTTCAAATAAAACAGGAGTGATTTAAACTTTGTGGCATTTGGTCCTGTGCTGTAGCAGCAATCCTTGGGAGGAAGGAAGGATGGGAGGAAGGAAGGAAGGAAGGAAGGAAGGAAGGAAGGAAGGAAGGAAGGAAGGAAGGAAGGTATTAGGGGGATATTTTTGCCTCTTCCCAAATGAAATGCTGTTTTTCCTTTCACCCTTTCTGAAACATTATGTAAATTCTGCTCTGAGAGACATTATGTCCTTTCTGACAACAATTGCCATAATGTCAAGAGCCCTGGAGATCTTAAAAGCCCATTTGAGTCTGCTGCATGATAATTTGAATATTTTTAAACCGCTAACAGATTTGGACACATTAGCTTGCAGGCTTTTTCTTCAGACCTTATGCATATCGAGTGGGTGCTTTTCCTACCTGCTCTTGGAATTTTAAAAGTACAGGCCATGAAAGGGGTTTTCTTGCTGCATTTTCACATTAAAGAAAGGGTAAAAATAGGAAAACATGTAGTTTCCATGTAACAGCCGGGCTGCTGCAGATGCATTGCTCTTTTGCAGCTAGACTGCTGAGATCTGAAGTCAACTGCAAGATGAAAAGCAGGCCCAAAAGATGAGACTCAAAATTAAATATGCTTTTTAATAAAAAAAAACCCCCTCTTTTGAATAGTTCTGCATTTCACTGCAAAGAGAACTTACCTTGAGTACTTAAAATCCATGCTCTTCCTTCAGGTAGAAAGTGCCCAAATTTGAATCACAAACAACTGTGGGAGCCTGTGAAAGCACCTCCTGAAGGGCAGGATGAAAAAACCCACACTCAAATCCAAACAGCTGAACAGCCAAATGCACTTTTGAAACCGTGTTATTTTCTGACAGTCCCTATGTTAATCCTGGCTCTTTGCCCACTTACCTGGCAAAAACAACAACAACAACAACAAACCCCTCTGCTTTTCCAATTTAATGTCAAAGTTTTGCTACTGTGCTCTGATCTCTGCTGGGACGCTCGAGGTAAAGAAAGGAACAAACCTCCTCAAATGGACTTGCAGTGTCACAAAAGGGCTGCAAAGAGCCATTTCTCTTTCCCACTCCTGATCAGGGGGGTCCCAAGGCTTGGAGGATGGGCTGCAGCCCACCAGAGCTGGCTCCATGTGCACTTTAGCAGCACTGGGATGAGTTGTCTGGCACTGCCCCTTTTTGGGTGGGTGGCCTCAATGTGGCACATCCCTGTGTCCGAAGTGCTGGTTAAGGAGTTGCTCCAGGTTGTTGTAAGTCTGCGTGGATCTGGAGCAGCGTGGGATCAGACTCTGGGAATATTTAATTATTTTCCAATGCAATGAACACATTTGCTTCTACCTGCGTTGTCTTTCTTTGTTGTTCTCTTTCCAAACCTTCCTGGCACCAAGGGAACTCTTCCCGCACATTTCACTGCTTGGTCCTGACCCCTGTGAATCCATCTTAAGTTTACAAATGGATGTATAGAAGCCAAAATAATGAAATTCTTGGTAGCAACAAATTCTAGCTGCAATCTTGTGGTTAAACCATCTTTCTTTTGGGAAATAATGTTTTGATGGAAAACAGGAGGCTTCGTGCCTCATGAGGAGTTACTGATTTTAATGAGATCACTGGTCTCCAGAAAACCTCTGAAAGTAAAAACTGATCTGCTTCAGAAATGCCAAAAAAAAAGATTTTTATATA
The DNA here is from genome assembly GCA_013400735.1 of Pomatostomus ruficeps. Lineage (NCBI taxonomy): Eukaryota > Metazoa > Chordata > Aves > Passeriformes > Timaliidae > Pomatostomus > Pomatostomus ruficeps. Next base: position 387,216 of record VYZT01022875.1, on the reverse strand, counting down.
AAAATATTGTTATGCCTTTTCATGTATATTACTTTGAATATTTCTATATTATCTTCAGGTCTGCCATAAATATTACTCAATAGGTTCTGTTGGGAATGTGCCAGGTTACAGTGTGAAATAGGGCCAGAAACAGCACAACACTTACATGTTTTCTGACCTTTTCAATAAGTTTTAAGTACAGTTACTACTGAGTGGAGATTGAACTGGAAAGACACCATGAAGCCTTTCAGACTGTTTCTTATTTAATCAAGACAAGAGCAGCACTGGAAGCACTACCCAGGGAATAGCTGCTTTTGACAGTCTGGAATATTTTTTTAACACATAAAAAATTATATTCTTATACAAAAATTATTGGAATTTTAGTCTTTTTTTTCTTTTTCTCACAGCAGCACATTTCAGTATTTCAGTTATTTCTTCTGATTCAGAAAGAAAATAACTCTTCAGGTTTTGCTGTTTCAAATGAACCCAAAATCCCAACAAAACCTAAGGACCATCACTTTTCTTTCCCTTAGATTGGTTATGTGCATATCTGACATCTGAAATGTTCCACAGGCACCTTTGCAAATAGGATCTGGAGACCTGAGGGGGCAGGGCTGTATTTACATGCAGAGCAGACAAGCTTCTAAGGGGAGCATCATCAGAGTTCTCATTTTCATGCCAAACAGACAAACTCAGAGGCAGGGCCTCAGTTGTACAGGGAGGAGAGGGCAGGGAGGGCAGGGCTCAGTTCAGAGAGAACCTGTTAAATGCTAACAAGATAAATTCAGGACATTCTGGGCTTCTCTATCTGTGCAGTTTGATGTGTGTGTGTAAAGTCTTTTAGAAAGGGTAGCTATGAAAGTACATGTATGGACAGTTTTCCCTTTCATGTGGTCTAAACATAAAAGAAGTTTTTAAATAAATGAAAATATAAAGATAATCTGACCACTATGGCAAACTGTATTAGTCTGTGTCTTGAAAGACAAAAATATGAGTCATGCTTCTGACAGTGTTTTAAAACTTTTGTATTACTCCAAAAAGGTCAAAGTATTGGTGTTATTTGAAAGAAAATCAGTGCTTCTTATTCACTGCCTGCATTTGCGTTGAATTTCTAAATGTGTGAGGTGACACAAGATTTTCTGGGGATTTATCTGCTTAGATTTGACCGAATACAACTAATAGTTTCTAATGATTTGGGGAATAGCTTTTAAAGCACAGCTTCTGCAGAGCTCACAATACCTACTCCTTAAGACTGAGGTCTTAAACCTATTCAGTGCAGATAAAAAAAGCAATTCTCCCTTATGCTGCTTCAGTGCAGGCAAATACAAAAACTTGCCCCCATAATGGAATTTTTTAGCTCAGTGGGATCCTGGCTGAGGGTTTTGAAATGATTTTCAGTTTTGTATAGGTAGTATTCCAATAGTGAAGGGAAGGGGCACAGAATGCATTAGCCTTAATTATGCAATTAATTCAACTGTAATCTTTTTTTCAGTAGGAAGCAAGCTGGCATCAGAAAATGTCAAGCAGTTGCACTCCAAACCTTTCCTGGGAATGCACTTGCTTTAAACCCTTGGAGACAGATTTGTTCCGTGTCAGGGTGGGTTCCTGGAAGGGCCGGGGAGGACTTTGCCCCTTTCCAAGAAGAGCCAAGAGCCCGGTGTTCGGGGCATGGGCACAGCAGGGACAGCAGGCTCAGCTCTCCATCCCCACACTCCTTAAATTCAATCCAAACAAGCCAAAGGTCTGGCCCTTCAGCTCCTCCTGTGGTGCAGAGATTGGGGCATTTGATCTGGAGCTGTCAGAGCCTGACCTGGATTCGCCATGAACGAGCCCTTCCCCCCAGGCTGGTACCCACGCAAGCTCTGGCTTTTCTCAGGGTAACGTTCCCACACAGCCTTTGTGTTATCTAAAAACTGACCCTAAAGTGTTGATGTGGTAGAGGAGGCATTGCTTCTCAAGATCTGAAATTTATTTCAAAGGCAGCTGAGATTCAGGGAAATTCCGGTGAGGACAACAGCGGAAATTGTGGTGAGGATATGTACCCACCAAGGAGGAGCAGATACGGTAAACAGAGGGCTTTGAAATTTTTCCAAAGAAGAAACAAAAATTCTTCCTTTTTTCTCCCTTATATGACAAACAAGGGCCATTAATAATCACAAGCAAAATGCAAAAACTTCTGTGACTTTCCTCCGGCTGGAAAATGGGTCAGTAATTCAACTTCTGTAAGAATTCAATTTTTATGGCTCCCAGACACCTCTCTGCCTCCCTACGTTGTGTTGTTTCCCTCGTTTATTGAAAATGCCTCAAGGTATAAAAAGGAACTGTTAAGAACATGTATTTACATAATGACAACAATTGGATTGCGTAGAATAGTTTTGAAATTATTAACTGATAGAGAAAGGTTATCTTCTAAATGTTAGAGTGCTCAGAAGTCGTTCAGAAATGTACCTTCAGCAATGAAACCCCTGCAGCTTGGCAAGGGAAAATGTAAACAGGTAGGCAGTTGAAAGCAAATACAAAAGCAGTGGCATCTAATTTGCATCTTATTTACTCACAAACAACCCAAAATATTACATATATTCAAATTTGTTTTGCATTTTCACAAAGGTGTTCTAGTGATTTTACTTTGAAATTTACTTCAAGCAATGACACATTGTACTGATAGCTGATATCTATATAATTTTCAGCACAAGTGCCTCAATTTTTAAAATCATCTTAATGGCTTGAATGTAACAGGAACATAAAAGCCCAATTCATGAAAATAGACTTGCACTTGTTTCAAGATGCTTACGTCAAAGTCAGGCTCATATTTAAGACTCTCTTTGGACTAGATCTTTTCTGTGTGTGGTTCAGGATGGAGATTTCTAGAAGGAGAGAGAGAAGTCTAGCGAGAGAAGCCCAGTGAAGTGAGAGTGATCAGTAACCAAACTGATTTTGTTTTGCCTCTGTGTTCAGGAGCTGGTGACTCCTGCTTTTCCTCTGAACTCAGTGACAAGTGCCTTGTTTAAATGAATCCATTCACGTCCTGATTATAGCAAAAGTGACAATAACCAAAACCCAACCCCCAAAAGGACTGCAGCTATGAAAAATCCCGACGTACTCAGCTGCATTCCTGAACTGTTAGCACGGGAGATGCTCAGGAAGCTCTTGCTGCCTGCAGGGAGCTGAGGATGGCTGGGTTTGCCTGCGCTGCTGCAGCCCCTTGCCCGTGTTCCAGCTGCTGCGCTCTGCAGCACGGAGGTGTCCCACCACTCCCAGGTTATCCATTCCTAGGTAACTTTTTCCTGGATGTGTGCTTGACATTTGCTCTGCCTTTCTGTCTCAGGTGTTGCTAAGAATCAAGCACCACCTGCCACATGAAGTGTGTTATTAACTTCATTGACACCGATATCCATCTCCCATGAGCCTCACCTGACACACACGGGTGTGAACGTGCTGTAAACCCAAGGGGCTGAGAGCTGGACATTTTTATGTTGTGATAAATTATGACACAAAGAAAGTGGAGCTTAAGGCCTAAAGATGCTGATCTGCCATTGCTAAAAAACATCCCAACCCTTCCTCCCTCAGAGCCGGCTGTCTCCTCACCTTCTGGCATTCAACTCTTGTTTGTATTCTTTTATGCAGATGTCTTCCATGATTTGAGGAGAATGCATGTAGAGTTTATTATTGATGTGTCTTGGAAATGCAGACCAGCAGGAAGAGCACGAGTACTTTGTTTACTACTTAATGGCAAAGTGGTTGAATTCGAAAAAGGGCACGGTTGCTATTATTTAAAGATGTGCAGAAAGCAGGCAGCAAAGAGAAACAGCCTACTCGGAATTCTGCACTGTCTACAAGGCAGTAATAACCTTCTGCCATGGAAGAGAAATAGAGGTAATTAATGCCTTTAAACTCCTGTTAGTAACAGCAACTATTTCTTTTCATTCCTGCCACTGTTTAATACCACAAGGCAATTCTTGAGCAGGGAGGATGGCAGGCCCTGGAACAATTTCCCAGGAAAGGCAGTGGAATTGCTTTGATAAAGTTCTGAAGATGCAAAACAAATGTCTGTGGCAGCAAAGTGCCAACTCATCCTGAGTCCACATTTGCTAATTTAGTGGTTCCTCAGCTTTGTGTATAGAAAGGATCTGACTTCTGTAGGGAAAAAGGAAAACAAATAACCGTGCAGCAAGTACAGAGATAAGGAAATGTGAGAGCTTTTTGAAAACCAAATCTTTGCAAACACTTTATCTGCAAAATCTATTAGGTTCTTACTGCAGCAGATACTCTTAGGAAGAGAGCCTCAATTTCATATAATCCTATAAATAAGGACTATTACTGCTCAGTGAATTTCTCCCTCTGCCGGGCACAATGTGATAACTAAAAGCTAATATTTCAATCAGAAGATAATCTTTCTATTAGCCAGAAAAGCAAGGCCTGGAAAATCCTGTTGCTCAGGCAGGGGTTTGTCGGAAGGACCTCCCCTGTGTGAGGCTGAATGCTCCAGAGCTCCGGGGCAGAGAGCTCTCTGCGCCTGTGTGAACAAACCCTGCCAGCAGCTCCTTTCCTAAACACCTCCAGCAATGTAGGACTCTCTTTCCCACCCTAACTGAAGCCAAAAAGGAGAATTTATTTCTTCTCAGAACAAAGCCAAAACCCATACAAAACCCACCAACAAAGAACAATGCCTCAGTTTCTCTTTCTTTGAGCTTTCTTTAATTTTGTCTGAACAAAGTGACATTTTCATTCAGTTTTGGGACACAACTTCAATTTGACTGCCTTGTGGCCATTTAGACTGCAAGAAGGAGCAGTGCATGGACTGATGATAATCTGAGAAGGGGAATCATGCCTGGGAGTCCAGGTAGCTCCCGGAATCACCTGCCATGGCAGGACCTTGTTGTGTGACATGGAGCAAGGGTGCCTGCTCTGCTCCCCTTCCCGGGATGGGTTTCCAAGCTGTCAGTCCCTTGCCAGGATACAGAGCTGCTCTTTGGGCCATTTGGCAGCCAGATCATCACCCAGGATTCCCTAATGGGCCTGTTTTGCAGGAGGTTTTTGTGCAATAACAGTGCATTTGTGCGATCAGGATGAGACTGGGCTCATTTCCAACGCCCCCACCACTCTCAGGGCAGCTCCAGCAGGGCCTCGCAGCCTCTGGGGTCACTGGGCAGCAGGGAGGATTTCCTGGCGAGGGGTGGATTCCAGCGGTTTTGAGAAGTGGCATCAGAGAAGAGAGGAAATAAGGATGTTAATTACTCACTGTGACACTCTTTCAAATTTCCTGTCTAGGTAAGTCTAAGTAATCAACTTTCACAACATTCATAAAGTCTTTGGCAATGAACTTGTACCGTGAGAAGAGTGCCATAAACAAGCTCCCAGAAAAATGATTTGTTTCCACAGTGGGCCAGACCAGGGGGAAATGTCAGAAAATGAGATGAAGACAGGGCTTGAACTCTAACAGGCAGACAATTCTCCCAAAATGGCTCTCTGTGCCAATAACTTCAGCACTGTTTAAATATGACAGGACTGATCCAGCCAGTGCTAATCCCCCAAATCCCTTCTTCTTCTGCAAACTGCATGACAGCTTAGTGGCGCAAGTCACCTCTTGGCCAGCGAGACTCAGCAAGTGACTGTTTCACTGCAGCAAGGTAAAATACACTGAGTTATCCATGGCTGGTTTCCCTGCAGCCAGCACGGTGTGGCAGTCACAGGGTGCCTTCAAGGCTGTCCTGTCACCAGTGTCCCCCTCCCTTTCAGCCCTGTGCCTCTCCCCCGTGCCAGACGAACAGCACAGGCAGGTTTGGGGATGTTTTCATAGTTTACCTGTAAACCTTGGACCCGGGTGGAGTGTTACTTAAGAGGTGTGAGGGAAGGTACAGTGAGTTGGCTTTGGGGTTCACCCCTCCATCAGCCCAAATTCACCTGTGTCCTCCAACAGACACATTAACCTCCAAATATAGCTCAGTCCCTCCCACCAACCTAAAGCATAACCAGGAACAGCCATCAGGAATAATTGAGACATTTAAATATTCCTCAAAGAAGATTCTTCAACGGAGAATCCCAAATGTGACTTCATGTTGTCAAAACCTGGACTTTCTTTAGTTATATTTTTTTTTTCTTAATATCTTAATTAAAGCTCTTTGGTTTTGTATTAAACTCCAGATTTGTGAATATGGTGAAACACAAATTACTGCCCATGTAAAAAAAACCAAACTGCTTTTATCATGTTGGAGGCTTATCAGACTTCCCCATAACTTTCCTTTAGTAGAAGAAACAAATGAATTTCTTTCTACTTTACAGTGCAGCTTGTCTTTCCCCAAACTCTACCATTTCCATAGTTTCTAGCAGTTAATAGCTATTCAGTAATTTTTGCAATTTACAAACTGCTCCATGGCAATCACCCCCAGTGTATTAATAGAGGGCAGTTATATGCACTATTGATTAAAATTTAAAGAATATTTCAGAAGACCATCTGTGGACAGCAGTATCAGAGTAGAAAATATTGTAATTTCATCACTGAATTTTTAAAAAAAATTTTATGCATCTCCTTTGATGATGAAATACCAAGAGATGTTGTGATGGAACAGGGGATTCAGTAGGAAGGTGCTGCTTGCCCAGCAGGGACAGGGATAGCACTGCCCACTTCCACCACCTGGCACAGAGGATTCCCACACCCTCCTGACATCCTTGCCCTGGGGGGAAAGGGGAGAGATCAGTGAGGATTTGGGACATCCTCGTCTTCATCTGTGATGCAAAGGAACAGATCAACCTCTGTATGCAGGTGCTGCTCTCCAGAGAAGCAAGAACTGTCTCAGGGTTCCTGGGGCCCTAATAAAGGCTTTGGCAATTGTTTCTATTCTTTACGAATCTTAATTGGTTCCTTCGAGCCTGTCCAACTTCAGAATAAATATAACCCCAAACAAATAGGGGGGAAAAAACCAAACAAAAAAAATCTCAAAACACAGAAAAGTTGGGAAACAACTTCAGCCATTTTTACAGCTAGAAAATGTTTGCTAATTCCTGCACAGGTCTGCAATCAATACCTTTAGGCAAGACATCTTTCCTGGAGCTGTGCTGCCTCCGTCTGTGGTCACACTCTACTGCTCTTTGCATGTCTCAGGTTCCCCTTTGGACTGAGGAGCTCCAGGATGAACAACAGAGATATATACACGAGTGTTCCCACTCTTCAGATGGAAATAAAATGTGCCTTAAGATGCAGCTAAATGAATTATTTTAAAAACAAAGTCAAAGCTTGACACTGGCAAGAGCTACAGAAAGTTGAGTCAGTGACTCAGCCCTGATGAGCAGGGCTGGGGTGACCACGCAGGCGGCTGTGGCCCAGCACAGTCCCCCGTGGTCACTCACTCTGGGGCTGGACTGCATCCCTGCTGCTGAAATTACAGCACAGCCAGCCTGGAGCAAGCGGTGGAGAAATTAATTGCTAATGGGCAGATTGCTCTGAATCACTCTAGGCCAAACCGGCTGGAAATGTGGCCACCTGAGGCTTCCCGAGTGGGCACAGAGATTGTCACCGTGGGGGGAGGAGGAGCAAGGCAGGGAGGGATGCTTGTGCAGAGAGGAACACAACTGGTACAGGTTTGGGACGATCCTTTCCACCCTGGAAGGGACTGTGTGATTTAAAACATATTGGACAAATTTTAAGGAAGGAAATAGTACTTAAAAAAAATTTAAAAAGGTTAAAATATCCAGCCAGAGAGTCATTTGGGAATATATCTATTAGTTGTGCAACGACTATGAAATGGGTCTTTCCAGATGAGACAGTGCCCTGCAGCCAACACAATGTGTCTGTCTGTGGTGCAACAGCACTTTCAGGAAATATTATCTGGGCTGCTGCTGGGAAGTTCAGACTTTTTAATCAGCAAATCATTTCCTTCCAGTCGTGTGCCGCTGTGCTAAATTGCACTGCTGAATCCAGAGAGAATTCTCGTGGCACCACGTGTGTGGATTGGAAATTGAAGGCTTCCAGTGTCAGTAATTTCTTGATCAACCTGTGGCACTTCTGAGCAGACAAACGCAGGATAACAGAAAGCTGTGGGGATTCAGGGTGAGCACCATTTCCTGGTCAGGTACAACACCCCAGACGTACCCACCCAGCCCAGGGCAGGTTGTTGCCTGTTTTGCTCATCAAAATTGCCCTATCACAAAGAGGAACATTTACCATGAGAGCTCAGCCACCCCGTGTGTCTTGCTGACAGTGCCAATGCATTCATCTGGCTGCTCCTCTCACTGTTACTGGACATGCAAATTGGCAGACCCACAATTAGCCAGGGATCATGGCTTTACCAGATGGTACAAGCATGATTTTTTTTGATTCAAACGGAAATAAATACTTCTGTCTCACTAGTAACAGCAACTAAAAGAGGTTTTTCATATTTTCTAATTTTAGAGGTTTATAAAACCAACAGTAGGAGATAAAAACAAAGCATCAGCTCCATAATCAAATCCAGTGGGAGCAGCTCTTCTTTTCTGCAAGTCAATAGCTCCATGCAGAGGTCCTTTTCTTTCTAGCTCAGTTCAATTCCCACATCATCCTGAGACAGTCTGCCCCAACAGCTCCTGCTTCCACAGCCTGTGAAATATTCCTTAATGAGGGTTTTCCAGTCTAACCTGCTAAAAGCCTCCCATTTTCCCATGGATTATTGAACTATTATTTTTAGCAGGAGCAAGTGTTCTCAACATTTCCTTTTTTCTTTGACTTTACAGGCAAAAGCACTTCTAAAACTAAAAAACCCCCAAACCAATAAATATTTATTTAACCTAGTAATTCATAGAGCAACCTGTGTTTTTTAGATTATCAAAATGGACATAAGAATCCCAGTTTAACACAAAACAAACTAAAAATATTCACATCATTTACCTACCAGAAAGAAGAAACACAGACTGCTTTTTTGAGGCAAGAGAGGAGAACTTCTTGGCAGATCCAGTTCACTGTCAGAGATCTGTTAATAAATCACATTGCTGAGTGTCTAAGGCAACACATCCCCTTCCTTTTCCCTACTTGATTCTCACACCCTGACAGAACATTCATTTACTGCTTTTTTAGAGCCTTCACTCAGGTTGTTATTTTGCTCCTCCAAAGCTGAAAGTTCTGGAGGTCCTGGCTCATGGCCACTTCCAACCTGAACACTATCAGAGATTTTTTTTGTTCTGGACAATCAGACCCTTCCCCTGTTCAGGAACCTTATATTTTCTCCATATTTATTTGACAACAAATAAACATTTGGCTTTAAAACTAAATTTTCCTTGGTCAGGTATTACTTAGCACATAGTGACAACTGTAGCAACAAAACAAACTCTGTATTTCTCAGAAGAAGTATCTTCTTTTTAAAATTTTCCCAGAAGGCTGAAAACTTGCTGGCAAAGAAATATTTTAAGTGTTTTGTCCTGTGAAAATAGAACTTATTCACTGTCTTCTTAAGTCATAAACCCAGGACTGCAGTGGGGCAATTCACAGCTTCCCAGCAGATCTCCCCCCTACACCCTCAGACTGTGAATTAATTTCAGTTTCCAGCTGCAACAGTGATCAGAAGGGGCTGCAGGCTGTGCCCAGGCTTTGTGCAGTGAAGGGCTGAGGTTTGGTATGGTGCTCACAAAGCAGCTGAAATAAATCTCTGTTTCCCCTAAAACCTGATTGAGCTGATTGGAGAGGAGGAATGACCACACCAGGTAGCTCAGCTGCTCCCGCCTGGCTCAACACAAGCACAGAAAAGTGTAACAAAGTTCAATCCACAGGGGGGAAGTGATTGCCTGGACTGCTTGGGGCTACTGCTGGCTTTTCTTTCTCCAGCAGCACTCCAGTGTGTTATCGGTGTTTGCTGATTATTTCTCACCATTCCTGCTAAAACCTTTCATTCCTACCCACTTCTTTCTGGACATAGTTTGAAAAGTAATAGAATGGCTTTTTAAAATTGTATTTCAAGCCATTGACTCTCTGGAAGGCTGAGAACAGCAGGGCCATTGTGCCATGGCAGCACCAGGGAGCAGATGGTGACACTGATGCCAGTTACTGAGAGGGATGAGGCTCTTGCTGAGTCCTGTCTGTGGAGATGAGTGATCTTACACACAAAATAATCTCCCCATACAATCTGTTACCCTCCTGCACATTCATTTAACGCTATACAATAGCCAACCACTTTCACTGTAGCTTCCTGAATCTTTTTGTCATTATAAAAATTTCATTTATACTGTCTCGTGCCTGTCACTCACTTCTGCACTTGTCTGGCTGGTGGAGGAGAACGAGCTGAAAGCACAGCTCGAGTTATTTCAGTAGCACTGACATGAAGGGTGCCCAGGTGCCAGGGGTTCTGCTCTGGGAAGGACACTGAAGTCACACCTGCCCTGTCTCTGTCAGAACCTGCTGTCCTGGCACAAGGTGCTGCAGAAATGGACGTGTGCTGCTCCCTGAGCTGGCACAAACCTGCTCGAGGGGGGCTGGAGCCAGATCTGCAGAGCCAGATGTGCAGAGGTGACACAGGTCCAGCTCTGCCATCTCCCTGCAGAGACAGGCTCAGGCAGAGCTGGGAAAGCTGCTGTAAGGTGACAGGGCTGAGCTGTCAGAGCCCTAATCCTGCTCTGGGTCTCAGGAAATGAAATGCCACACTGAGGAACCACCTGAGACACAGGCAGGGGCAGGGGAACACCTCCCTTGCCAATCTATGCGGTCTTCCAGCTGGCTTCAAGTCACATATTTCCTTCAAAGGGGGAGAACAGCAGGCAGGTTCAGTCAAGGCAACTCCCCTTCAAGAAAAATTAAAACACAGTCTGACCAAATTTTAGGTCAATTAGAAAGTTTTCACCAGTCTGTAAAGGAAATATTTGATTTCATGTTGCTTGGCCCAATTAGGTCAAATTTTAATGGAAGAACAAAATTTTGAAAAAGCACAAGAGACCAAAACTCACGAGTTTTGATGCTGAAGCAAAGCACTGTGGCATTTGCTGAAACACCCTAATGCTCCCCTCCCCAGCCAGCAGACAGATGGTGGAGCTGGGTTATGGCATCTCATGCAGCATTGATGTTCACACATTTAGAGTGTTAAACCATGAGAGAAATGAGTTGAGATCCTGATACCCCAGTGACACGACACCACTGCAAATAAACAAGACCAAACGTTAGAGTGAAGTAGATAAAGATTATAAAGATTTGGAGATGCTGAGCAGGGAGCCTGCGGTGCATCCCGAGCAGCCAGGGATTTCAGCAGGAATCACAGACATTCTCTCAGTGCCAGTAATGAGAAGAAACAGTAGCTTAAATAGTACAGAGATATTAAGAAATTATTTTCGATGTGTGAGTCAACAAGCCATGGAGTATTAACCATGTATGATCCTCCAGGGCTGGCTCTGGGCACCATCTCGAGGGGGAGGAATAAAAAGCCCAAAATTGCTGGTCCTGGAAGGGAAACAAAGTGAAAAGAGCAGCAGCAGAGCCATAGGGGTCCCAAATGTGTGAGCTGCTGTGCATGTACTTCTCTGGGGGGAGCCTGCACCATCCTAGAGCATAAACAGCAACAGCTGCTGCATCCTCATCCTGCTCTGGCAACTGGGAGGTCCTTCTTAACCCTGGGAGAAAGATTGAAAAGTATATATATGCATACCTTTCAAAAGATTTTTTTAATGGGATATGCATATATATATATTTACCCACCATTTTCCCTGGAAGTTTTCAAGTCTTTAAAAGGCCACTGGGAAAAAAAGCCCTCCAAATAAAACACAACCAAAATTCTGTTAATCTTTTATAAAAACACATATTTTACAAAAATCCCACAAGTCTTTTTTAATAGCTTGAAGCGATAAAAATATTTTTGTAGCAAACAAAAGTCAGTACAATCCACCACTAGTAGTTCCCAGCATTAACCACTGAATTTCCAAAGCAAAAACCTTTGAGGATCTAGTGAGAGGATATCAAAATGGAGAATTTAGTTTGAAGTCAAACTGATACAATTTTAATTAATAATGCTGGGTTTGAATATGCTGGGTATCAGAGAGCAATCCAGCCCAGGACAGCTGGATCCTGACTCTATGACTTTACAGACCAAACTCCTCAGTTCTTTGCTATTGTCCCCAAGAAACAAGGCGATATTTGACACCAAGAGCTGCCAGGGCTTGGCCCTTACCTCGCTGCGTCACTTTAATATGGACCAAAATCCATGAAATTCATTCCTGTTACTCCTTCCACACTGTATCCATCAATCAGTTTAAAACTCCAAAGTCTTTCTGCTGCGTGCAAAGTTTTCCCTTGGGCTTTTCCCCCTGAGGACCTGGGCTCTCCTCGACCAGGGCAGCCCCCAGCAGGGTGCAACCCACGGCAGAGGAGCTCTGAGTTGCCTGCAGGTTGTGAAAAGAGCCTTCGGCAGCGAGAGCTTGAGAAGCCAGGCATGGCTTGGGTTCCACCTGGTGGCCAGGAGACCACCTGTGATAGCCACAGGGCCCAGGTGTCCCTCTCGACGGCCACGGGACTTGGACAAGCACCCCAGGAGCACAGGTCAGGGGCTGTCGTGAGGGTGGGAGCAGCAATGAGGGGTGAGGAGACCCCCAGGGCTGCCCTGCAGATTTCCCTGGATTAGGCAAATACTGGGCATCACCAGCTCCTGAGCGGGCACCAGGCTGCTGCCAGGGGCAGCGAGTGGGGCTCAGCGCTCTCCAGTTTGCACTTTTCCCCCAAAGCAGAACCCCAGCGAATTATTGCCATGGGAATATTTGCCCTCCGGCAGCTCCTGGCAGGATACTGCTGCAAGAACTGCCTGTCAAAGAAAACAACCACCAGATGTCATTGTAGGATAAATAATTTGAGAAATGTTACTAAAACTGCACAAACAAATCTTAGATTATCTCACCGGTTCTCCAGCAATCCCATGCAGGGCATCATTGGGACCATATGTCCTGTTTCCCTTCACTCATCATGAGAGGAACTGGAGAACCTCGATCAAAGTTCTAGGCTGGATTTCATGGAAAGTTAAAGTCAGAGCAAACAGCCACACACTGTGCAGTCCCAGCTCTGCAGCTTCTTTTTCAATGTAATCTTTTCTAATTTATTTTTTTCCACTTGTATCAGTGGCTCTATGAAACTTTATCCCTGTAATGTACAGATATTTTGGTTCACATCCTGATCCTACTGTGTTTTCAGCACCACTGTCACTCTCAGAAAAACGTACATTGGTGTAAATCAACAAATGGTATTTAACATCAGTTACTTATTCGTTAACAAAATCTTGGCCAAAATAACTCTAGCTGTTAATTTTGACCTTCCAGCTGTATCCCACAGGATGAGAGACGATGGGGACACACTGAATCGCCATTCCTGACATCCCTGCTGTGGGACAGTGACACGGAGCAGCCCTTTCTGCTGATCCCAACCACCTGGACAGCAGGGCTGAGCTGCAAACCACCCTTCAGGTACAAACAAACCTGTTGCAGGTGCAAACCCCCTTTGTACCCGTGGTGCCCCATTGTTCCTGGCTCAGAGCTCCTTCCCTGCCAGGACCTGGAGTGCTGCACTCAGTTCCTAGGCTGTGGTTTCCCCAGTAACACAGGAACCTGCTTTATTGTGTGAAGAGAATGAGCATACATAATTAAAAACACAAGTGGGGAGCATCTCTGCTTTATAAGAGCTTTCTTTATTGGCTCTGCCGGCAATATTCCTGCTCCAAATGGGAATTTGAGTTACTGACCACCAGAGGTCCTCTCCAGCCAACATTTCTCTCGCTCTACTATTTTTTAATATTTGTTCCCCTCTTTGTTCAGGGGGAGAAACTGGGAAGCTAGAAACATTATTTTTGGCAGAGACTAGGAATTTTAATATTTAGGATTTTATGCGTGGTATTTTGGATTCTTTTGCAGGTTGAAACCTGTTAACTAGAAGAGTGTCAGAGATAGCACTTATCAATATTCATATCCACTTATGTAAGTGAAGGGAAAATGCTGCTGAAGATGTGTCTGGCCTTCATGTCCAACAATTTTCTCTGAGAGCCAGTGGGGGAAGAAGAGGGGAGGGGGTGTTTATAAAGGTACTGCAGCCACACAAAGAGAACAAAGGAACAATAAAGAAAGAAATTCCTTATTGAAAAAATATATTGACAATGATCTTTGAGCTATTCTTACAACTGAGTTTAGGGCAGGCACTGCATGTCCAGGAGTTCTGCTGGGTGCCACTCCAACAGTTGTCACTTAGGCTGCATGGGCCAATCTTTGCAATTTCCTTTTGTCCTGCAAAACATAAACACAGATCAGGTTTGTCCTCAAGCCAACATGGCCTTTCCCAATAAATAAAAATGCCTTTGTTTTGCAGGTTACAGGATACAATTTTTCTCTCCTACAAGGTACAGGACGAGCCCCTGGCTTTCTGTGAATCCCATTTTCTCTTGGTGTTTGCAGAATTCCGCGGAGCTTTGTGGTTATGAGAGAGCATCTGTCTCTTGAACTCCACATCCAGCCCTAACAGTGACATGCTGTACATGTGTTGATGTGTTGGTTCCTCTTATCAGGAGGCAATATGTTCTGCACAAACCCTTCCTGCTGACAGGTCCTTGCAGCTCATCACATCCACAGGGATCTGGGATGAGGCAGTGGCACCCTCTCTGAAATTTCACAGATGGTGACACACCACAGCATTCAAGGAATAAAAATATGCCCTCTCTGTTTTTGCTGCCTGGGATCTGGCCTGATCCTGTGACATTCATATTCACATGCCTAAGGTGGAAGCAGCTTCGAAATAAACACTGTGATAAATGAATAATACAGCTAAGATGTAATTACACACAGAGCCACAGAAAATTAGGGTGGCAAAACTGAGCCCTGAAAAGCAAGGAAAGGTGTCCCTAAATCAGCTCTTTTGGATCACACTGAGAGGCACCATCATTAATTGCATGATCTCATAATGATTCTTCCACTGTCTTATCAGCTCACAGGACAGATGATGTTCCCTTAGTAAGCAGCTGTTCCATGTTGTGTTTTCTCTCCATTTTTCAACTGGTTCCCCTGTGTGTTATTTAGTGCAATGAATTACTGATGTGTTCTGAGATGAGGATTATTCCTTTTTTCACCTGGGGTCACAGAGGGCAAGAACTCCTAGAATCAAACAATCCTCTCCTCCTCTAGGAGCAAATAATCCAACAACTTTACTCCTTGCACTCTCTGCTGCCCCCAAAACTGTTTCATTACTTCATTATTTGCACAAATCTCTAACTTGCCTTGTCTCCTGGTTCAGACTGTAAATGGCTTGGGATGAAATACCCTTGTGCTCTGAGCTGGCCAAACCCAAGCAGTTCTTCAGCAATATTTGATGCTTTTAGCCTTTTCTGCTAACAGGTATTTTGCTTCCTTCTTGCAGGACATTCTTTGGGCTTTTCAGTGAGCTGAGGGGGGCACAGACTTGTCAGCAGGAAATTACAGTGAAGGATGATTTAGGAAACTCAGAGGTGGATCAGCTTTAATGGAGTCACGCCAAGATGCAGCAGGCCTGGGGAGCCCAAACAATCCTGGCATCAAACAGAATTTCTCAAAGGACACCGTCACAGGGCTCAGAGCCCACAGCCTCCGAGACTGGCCCTGCTGTTGTCTCTTTCTCCCTCTGATTCCTGCAGTTGTTATATTTATACAAATGGATTGGCCAGACTGGAAACAAAATCAGCAACAAACCCCCTCAATTCCCTCCGCAAACCACAACAACAATTAAAAAAAGCCTTATCCTCCTGTGAATAAGGAAGCTTGAGCAACAGAGATAATAAGCAGCCAGACCATCCTTTAGCTGCAGTCTGTAGGGACACATTCACACAAAGTTGCTGTCTCAAACTAATTGCCTGTGCTGACTCATTCACAGAACCATGCTGGCCACAGACTGTAATTATCATGTCATAATTATCACTTCAATAGCACAAAGAGCACACTCTTATCTGATATGATAAAATAGTTCAATTAATTTTAAACAGAGGGAAACACTAGTACATCCTTAGAGCCTGGCCACAGAGACAAAGCAAGCTGTCAGAATCAGATTATTGATTCCATGTTCTCTCCTGGCTTTATTAATTTTTGTTCAGGCATTACAGTCACCACTTTTCATTCACTTAGGAGATTTTAATTTGGTGTAATAGAAGAGCAAAAGGGTAAGATTACATATAAATTCAGGAGAGAGACAGCGGTAATGGAGAGAGGTAAATTGTGTGTAATATTTACAGTGGAGGCAGTGCAGATTTCAGCAAGCAGGAATTCTATCCCTCTGGGAGAAAGGGTAACAAGGTGAAAAAGTGGAGAGGAATTGCCCAGACTTTTCCTCATCCTTGGTGACAATGTTGCCTGCTGAATAAAAGAAAAAAAGGATGGAGATTTTCCTTGGCCCCCCTTTTGCCATTAATGTGTTTATAAAAACATTTCTTATTATTTTTATTTGTATCTGAGGTAAGGAAATTCTACAATTGACCAGAACAAAAGCCCCCTTTAATGATGATAGTTCCAATTTTTCCAGCTTGATAGCTTTCAAAAGCAGATTCCTTTGGGATTTTTTCCAGCCACGTGCTCCAGGGCAAATGCTGTGGATCATGTCAGAGTGATTTTCTGCAATGTCACCTGATCATTCAAAGGCTTCTGTGCATTCAAACAAAAAGCATTGAATTATGATAGAAACCTAATGGGCAAGGTTGTGGCAAAATGATTTCTTTAATATCAGAAAACTTTCCAATGAGTACATTGTGTTACCATGGTTGCAAGACATTTCACTATTCCAGAACTATCGCCTGTCAGCAGTGCTCAAAATATAATAGAGCAGTCTAAAATAAATACTTCTAAAAGAAATTTGGGTTAAAAAGTTAAGCTTGGGGTTAAATTTAGGGTCAACAATTTCCCTGTTTTTTAATGAGGAAGGTAGAAAAAGCCTTGTAAGGGGGAATCTGTATTTAAGATCCTCAAAATGCAGAAGAACCCAGGACATACCTGCAGTGTAGATCTCCAGCTCCAGGAGCGAGAAGCCTGGAGCTTCCGGGCTCCTGCCCGTGCTGTGCTGACCCCAGAGCTGCAGCCGCCTCCCTGGGCTCTGGGATTTCTGGCAGCACAGAAAGTCAGAGCTGCTGGGAAGGGGGCAGAGCCCTGCTACCCCTCGGCCTCAGCTGCTCCAGCCGGGCTTTGGTAACAGCAGCATCACCCTGATGGGGCACCCTGTGCTACTGCAAAGCCCAACTGTGCTGCCTCCTCTGCTGGGATGGAGGACTGGGCTGCAAGGGTGGATGAAAGGCTGGTTTGTGGAGTGCGTATGGGATTTCAGAATTATCACCCAAGGAAACTTCCGTGGTGACTGCACCAACCAGAGGACCTTCAACTGAGCATAGTCAAGTTGTATGAGGAAATTAGTTTTGGTCTAAAATGAACAGTTAGGTTGTACCCCAAGCCTGCAATTTATTTTCTTAGGGATCTTAGAACATGAGCCAAAACCATCCAAATGCCTGGGGGAAGCTCTGCTAAACGAGGTGTCAACAGGTCTTGGATCAGTGAATTCCAGGAACTCCAGCATTTCCTTCAAAACACAACACGCTTTGCAGTGCTTTGTCTTCCCTCACTGTCCACACCATGCCTTACAATCTTTATTTCAATTATCCTTATAGCATATGCTAGGTGCCTAATCCTTGTTTTTACAGGTTCTTTCTATCTGCAGGTTGCAGGGACAGTTTACAGCAATTAGGCTCCTTAGACACCCCAGTTAAACAGGTCAAGATTTTGGGAAAGGAGCCAGGTCAGACTGACCTAACAGCGCACACCCGAACTTCCTTGATACAGGGACATTAACTAAATTTCCCAAAACTCAGTTTACTATCATCTCTGTCTTAGATTTACCTAGAGATCTAATGCTGCTCCAGCCCATATGGATAAGTATTTATTTCCCTTTGAAATCCAAACCTTTTGGATGATGCAGTAAAGGAGATTTATCTGAGACACTAGTCTCATCCCTTTCTGCTGCTGGAGACTCATGTCCTGCAGTATTACAAGTGCTGGCAGTAATTCCTCACGGCCCTTCCCTTCAGGGGGAGCTGACAAACAGCAAGGCCAAGAGCTGCCGTAAGCTAGAACACAAGCCTGGGGTTTGGGGCTGCCAGGGATGCTTGTCAGGTGCGTAGCCAGTGGCAGTGGAATTAATACTTGTTAAGTATGGCTTGTTAAGAATTCTTGGTTTCTAGAACTATAAAAATACCTCAGTGTTTTTTAGTTTATACTGGGACTTCTGCAAATTTAGACTGTAAGGCACTATCTAGTAAGAGTCAGGAAAACAAATGATTTCAGAAGCAGGTTGGCCATGTCAGCAGCCAGGCTGTGCATCCAGTAGCTGGTTTCATGTGCAAACCCTCTCCTTGTAATACAAGCTCTGGAAAATTGAGCTCTGCCCTCTCTCAGTTGACATTTTTTGTACAGCATAACCTGTATTAAAGGCAAGGAACAGGGGCTATGTGTTGTAACACAGCATCACAGGACTGAAGGTGGCCCTTGAAGGTAAAAGGAGTTGGTTGGGCTCTCCATCACCCAGACTGACGTCAGACAGTTACCCCGAAGGCGTCCTGTGAAGCCTTTGTACACGGCCTGCAGGGGCAGGCATTGATTGTGACCTTCTGTGGCCAGCTGGAGAATCAGGAAGGTGCCACAAAGAAGAAGTGGGGGTGAATATCCAGATGAGAGGGCTCTGGAGTTATCCGTTAATCAGACTGTGCAGCAATTCACCTGAGCAAACTTCTGGGGAACCAGAGAGGATCCAGCCAGATGCCAGCACTTCCTGGAGCTCACCCTCAGAGGATGCACTGCTTCACTGCTTCCAGGTACCTCTCACAGGGTGCAATGCCTCCAAGAGTCCTCCTTTGGCAGTGGCTGGTGATTATTGCTATGGGAGACCGAGTCACGGGACATTCAGCACTACAAAATCCTCCATCCCAGCCCCCTGATTGTGCCAGCTCCTCGCTCCAAGGGAAGGGACAGAGCATCCACCAGGGTGTTGCTCTGCCATTAAAGCAGGCACAGGGAGCACTGATTGCAGCCCGGGAACTGCAGGCCTTCACTTCACCTGCAGTGACTTGTTCAGTGGATGCAGCTCAACAATATTAACCCAGCGTTCACATTCAGGTGAGAAATCAAAACTGATTTCTGCTGCTCTTCTGCTGCTTTCTTGTCCACACAATACAGATTTCATTGTTTGTTTTCTCCACACAGATCTCACACACCATGGGGTACCTGATTCCCTCATACCCTGAGAAGTGGGCGATTCTCGATGCAGGCTTTGCTTACTGGGGTTGCTGGCTTCTCAAAGATGACATCAAAACATAACAGAAAAATCTAAATCATGCTGTCAGTTTTATCAAATTCTCGTAGGCAGAACCCAGCAGCCAAAAGCAGCAAGCAGAGATAATAAACGTTGTTTCTGCCTAGATGTGAGCACCCACCCAATCGATTCCTCCTTGGTATATCGCTGTTTAGGAGTGAACATCATTTAATTAATACTGCAACTGCAGCTACAAGGGTATTTAGATATTCATGGAAAAATGACTTTTTTTTCTGAAAGTAGGGATGTAAAATGCATGAACATATTTACGAACACCTCACTTACATAAAAAGGGCTTAGAGTACCAGTTGATGGTAATAGCAAGCTTTCAGTGACTACATTGATGCATAAATTTTTAACACATATGCACAAGTCAGGTAATGCATTTGCATACTAAGCAGGGGGTTTGAGTTCCAGCTTTCTGGGGCAGAAAGTGCTTTTAATTGTGTGTGATGCACAGCACCGGGAGGCTGACAGCACTAATCGAAAGTTAACAAGCAGGAGGGATTTGTTCTTTGAGAGCTGAAATTTCCAAGTAATCCTTTACATCTAATCCAGCTTGAGCTAAGGAGTGGGAGAAGAATTGCAACCAGACTTTCGTGACCTCCTCAAATGATTTGTCAGCTGAGTTTCTGCCCTTCCAGAGAGATGGACATAGTTTTAGCCTGGCTGGGAGAATAAACAAGGGAAAAACAATGCACAAAAGGAAACTGGGAAAAAAGTTTAATTGCATTTCTCTAACTTGACATTTTTAGTTGGGTGACTGCCAGATACATGCCAATGCTTCTCTGCATATTGTTTGGGATTTGCTGGTTTCAGCACTAAAACGAATAGCAATGGAAGCTTTCAGTGTGCTTGAAGATTAATTTCACATAATCACAACAAAGCTGAAGTCAACAAGATGAATTTAATTACTACCCTGACAGCTGGGAGGCAATTAATGCCCTTAAACTTTCAGGCACACTCTCACTTTTATTTTTCCCCTTGCCTTATTCCTACTAATTAGAAACAAGCTTCAGGGTGAAGCTGCCCATGGTGTTATGCTACAACCTTGTCATCAGAACCACAGAAACTTCCCAGTTAGACACCAACTCTTCCCCCAGAGTAGGAGCCAGGGCCACCTCAGGGTGGTGAGAGCTGCAGAGCACCTCTCCCTGTCTGTCTCACAGGATCGAGTCCCACCATAGAAATCCTCTGGGGTGTATGAGTAAAGGAATATCCCACACTGACTCTGGCAGGAATTTTTTATCACCATACAGCCTTTCAGATTTCCAGGTAATAAAATGTAAGACAACCTTTGCAACAGGACATTAGTGTGCCAGCAATTTAGACTGGAATTTAAAGATCACCTCCTGCGAAGCTTAATAAACCCCATCTTGCACCTGAACGGAGTGGGGTTGTATATCTCCAGGGAAAGAGAGCATTAAAAAACTCCCTGTTGTAATGGCATCATTAAGAGGGAGAGCTACACCACATGTGGCAGCAGGACCATTACATTTTTGCTCTGAAACTGGAAAAAATGCACTTATGCAGCAGACTACAATTTGGAATTTCATCCCCAGAAAAAAAATCCAGTGTTTAGGTTTACTGTGAATTAGGTAAAAGATGAACTTCCCACAGGATCAGAGATTTTAAAGGGTGTTTTGGCATTTCTACTATTTCAAAAGCAATATGTTTTGTTTTGCATTGCTGGACTGATGTAAACATCTTTATTTCTGTCAACATTAAACTGCATTTTCCTACTCTAGCAGCTTTCCCAATGCACTTTGAGTCATTGCTGACCACCAAGGGGTCGATAACAGGAAACCATAGATGTGCATGTGGTACTGTCCATCAGGCAGCTAAAGGGGGATCAAACCAACTTTATGTGCGGAATAGATCCCCCAAAATAGACCAAATATGACAATGCAGTTTAGCACTTTACTGAAGAGATTGTTTCAGTCAAATGAGATATTTTGGTTTGGTTTTCCCCTATGGAAAAATGATACTCCCCAGAAAAGTTACATTTGTGAAATCCTTAGGTAGTGTAAAACATGGATTTTTGAAGGTTCAAATCAGAGTACGCCTGGTTTTGTTTGAGAAGTGCCTTTATTGGACCAAGAGGTCAGTCAGGGGAGTACTGAGAGAACAGAACTGGGAGAGTCGGGGGCTGTTCAGCCTGGGGAACAGAAGTCACTGGGGATTCTTTATTGTGGCCTTTAAGTGCTTAGAGGGGGCCTATAAGAAAAATGGGAGAGACTTTTTAGTAGGGCCTGCAGCAACAGGGCAAGGGGTGATGGTTTTAATCTGAAAGAGTGTTGGTTTAGATTAGCTATAAAGAAGTTTTATTATGATGAGGGTGGTAACACCTCGGCACAGGATGTTCCATCTCCGGAAACATTCAAGGTCAGGTTGGACGGGGCTCTGAGCAGGCTGATGTAACTGCAATATCCCTGCCCATGGCAGGGGTGTGGGACTAGGTGGCCTTTAAATGTCTCTTGTAACTCAAACTATTCTCTGATTCCATGATTCTACTGCTGGGATTGGAAACCTCTGTGGCTTCCTTCTCCTAAGCCTTTCCACTGGCAAATCACAGCTATTTGTGTGTGTGCTCAGTCTTACTGCTGTCAGCAGAACAGAATCTGGAAAAGAAACTCTGCCCCATAGTTTTGCTTTATGTCTACATTGCAGCGAGTACCAGCAATTAATGATCTGTTGGCAAATTAACACTGCACATGGCAATTGACTGTGGTAATGAAGTTATAGAGTCTTCTTTATGGTTTATTAGCACAATAATAAACCACACTCAGCATGTAATAATGGCACACAGTTAAATTAAGGACTTGCTGATGCCTTATAAACCATTTTGAGGAACACTCTTGCAGCAATCGGTAATAGTCTTCCCCGTGAGCATGGGCAGGCTTTGCTCTGTACTCTGCAGATACAGTTCTGTCAATATATTTTTTCTATTACTCTTGCATTCCTAACAAAGCAGGCTGGGTAGTGGAACATTTACTTCAAGCTGAAGTAATTTTTAAGCACTTTGGGTGAAAAATAAGTCTCGGCTTCTTCAGGCTGCACCTATTTCTTCTCCTGTGGAGAAATGTAACACCAGAGTTGTTCATCACTTTCCTCTTAGACAGAGCCACCAGCTGAATTTTACAGTGTTTCTCAGCACTTGGCAACTTGAATTGACTGTGGCTTTTCAAAAACTGGCAGAGGCTAAATCTATCCTCCCACCCCAGACAGGTGAAATGTGCTGCTGTGACCCAAGCTTTAGGATGAACTTCCCTTAAACTTTCTCCTTTGTGTATGTGACCAAGATCCTTCCTGTTTAGAGATGGGGCCTCGTTTCAAACTCCCTGCCCATCCACTGCTAAATTGTGGAGGTGTTCGCACGGAGCCAGAGCTCTGTGCTGCACACCTACTAAACTCAAAGCACCCAGAGAAGCCTGGCACCACAGTCCCTTCAGATCTGCTTTGCAGCCCCTACGGAAATGTGGGAGCATTATCTCTCTGCTTCTTGCAGGCAAGGCAAGTACTTCGCTTTATTCAGTGCTGCAATGTAGGATTCACGCTGGGAGCGATCAGGCTCTCAGAGAGGCCCGTAATGGCAACTGTATGCTGAATTTAACAACAGACAAAAATATCTGGAACTCTCCAGACTTCTCTCTGCAGGAAGTCAAAGCAATGCTTAGGGAAGCTTTTATCAGCTTCTTTCCAGAAAGCTGAATTTCTTTCCTGTAGCTCCACTAGAGGACATCCCAACCCTGGTCAGCTGCTGGCCCTGGTCACAGGAGCCACGGCTGACACCAAGGTCCTCATCTCCCTCAGCCCAATATTAAAGTTGATGGGGTTTTAGGTCAGTCAAGGTTTTCTTTTTTCTGTCTGACAGAATGAATAGAGGGATATAGGAGGAAAACCAGTCTTTTTCCTACCCTTAATCTGTCATGTCTGCTCAAACTGAAAACTCATTAGGCAGTGGCTAAGTCCGTTGTGAGGTTTGACAATATTACCATCTGTCTGATGTGAGATTTTCTCTTGGCTGAGGTGCTGAAGCAGGGTGTGTCATGCACTGCCTTAAGCAGAGCCAAGAGTCATAACACAGAACCCTAAATCAGCACTGGAGATGTTTGCTTGCAGTTCAAGGAGAAGCCAGGTCATGCTCCTGGGCTGAACAGGAACAGTGTTCATTTTGCTGATACAGACATGATTACCAGGGGCTCACAGGGAAATTTGCACCTTCCAGCCCTGGTCATGAAAGCAGAGATCCCAAAATGAGGGACAAAAGGAATGAGCCTGTCTGAAAACCCTGCAACTTTAAAATTTCCCTTCCATAAAAGCTAGAGTACAGATGAGAAGGAGGTGACTGCTGCCTTTTCCCAGCAGTCATCTAAAGAGAAGGCCAGTCCATAAGAATATGAGATTACATTGGGGAATGTGCATAAAACTTCACTTTGGCCAGTGCAAGGAGGCTCAGAAGAGGCTGAACTTCTCTCCATTGACTGCAGTGGGACGCTCATCCTCCTAAAGCGAGGCTGAGGCTTTATCACTCTACTGCAGACAGAACAGTTTAGTGCAACTTTTTGTGCCTACACAGAACTGCCAGGACCTAAAACTTCCTTTGTGATCAGCATCTGTAAACCTCCCATCACCTCCTGCTCACCAGCATTTTGCAGTTCCCCACCAGGGCACAGTTGTTTGCAGCAGGTCCATTTTGCTGCCAACCCTCCCTTTGTCTCCTCCATCAGACAAGCTGAGTCAGCATTATATAAGTTCTCGGCAACAGAAGGCTTTTCTCCTTGGGAACACTTTTATAATATCACCCTCCTTAAGACTGCTCCCATTAAGGAGCTTAAAATCTTCTTGAAGTCTTCAGGCTGACACAGTCTTAAGACTGACAGTATTTTCCAGCCACCTCTGGCACTGTCATTTCCTCATGTTGCCAAATTCCCCCTCTCCCTGCTTTTCTCAGAGGCACTACCAGGACTTTCTGAAGGAAATGAAAGAATACCTGACAGATTCTACTGAAGCTTAATATCCTCACAAGGAAATGGAGAAGTCATAAGGGAAATGGCGAGCGTGCAGCTGTGTGCTGCTGTCATGAGGCAGTCGGGTTTAATTTTCATTCTGCTACTCCTAGCTGGTCACTTCCATGCCTGGCTTCAAAACGCTAATCCAGAGCTTTTGATTAATTAATGAGCTTTGCCCAGTGGGAATCTGCTTACTGGGGGATATCTGTGCCTGAGGTGAGCAGCTTCTCTCAAGTCTAATATCCCAAGACAAAGATGCTCAGTAATCTCAAATGCGTGCACTAATTAATATGGAATAAATACACCTCATAATGCCAGTGCTTAAACACTGGCTCACAAACGCTGACTGGACTCGAGGAGCTGTAACAATTCATAATGAGCAATTATGAGTGATGACTTTCTTTTTCCTTGGTGCTTTGGAAGGTTTCTATCTAGTGACAATGTAAGTAAAGCCTTGAGGGAGCAGCTGGAGCAGCTCGAACTGTGCCTCCTCTCCACCAGCCACCCTAGAGATGGGAGGATTTCTGTTGCATTCACAATCAATCGTGCTTTTTGTGGCTTGTCATGCCCTGGGCCCGCTGACACCGGTGGGACAATATTTCATAGCACAGCGAGTCACCACTAGGTAGCAACATCTTTCCTTCTTTTGCAGTACGGGAGGGATTTCAGCTGTGTTATGTTAAGGTTCAGATCATATTCTCAGTGCCCTAAGAGGTAATCCAAGCTCTTTCACTCTTTTGCTGTAGAAACTACTGTCACCCCCTCTGACCTTTGTAAGGACAAGAGGCTACTGAGATGGTGCTTTCTGTGCATTTCAGAGGAACCCAATCACTCACCCTAAAATACCCTAGAAAGCACCTCTTCTCACTGATTCTTTGAGCAGAACCCTTGGGGTGCTCAGTGACATCAAACAGGGGAACTTTGCAACCTCTGCTCAGAAAAGGGAATGGATCTGTGTCCAAGGGCAGGGAGGTGAATTAAAGAATCTCCTGACATCCTTTTAAATATGAATCTATGGGGCTATAACCGGAGCAGGTCTGAGTAATAGATATGAATTTAGAGGTTGTTTAGGGTCAAGAATACAGATTACATTTATTGTAACACACTGCTTTGGAGTTTATCTGTCAGGTTTAAGGCTGGGACATGCAGACTTCAAAGCACACCTCTTGTTGTAGAAAAACAGACACCTGGAACTTCTGTTTCCCTTTGAAGGCAGAGGGTAACCAGCGTCACTTTCTTAACACAAGTTATACAATGGACTGGAGATGGCTCAAATATGATTTCAGAATCACCCTTATGTTTTAGATTTAGTTATCTGATAAGCCTGTAAGGTTTTCTGATTATTGATCGCCAGGCTTAAAATACAGTGACAGAGGATCAGTGCTAAGACCTATCCCTACTAGTGAGATCGAAAAAAATATTTGTGTGTTAAAAGGATAACATCATCAGCGTCAAGAAGTTTATGATCCTCTGTGTACACCATGGCCAAAGAGCCTGAACTCTCTGATGGGCCCAGCAATAAGCCCAAACACACGGATATTTAGTCTTTGTGTAATGATATAAAAGGATTTTTTCTTCCAGGAAAATATTTTCCCAGCTCTTTATACCAGTCAGGAGTTACTGGCTAAGCCAACTCTTTGCAGTCTGGCAGGAAATCCTCATAGACAGGAATTTTCATAAGTTTCATCCCAGAAGCATGACACAGGCTTATTTTGCAGCGAGAGAGATTCAGCTACGTACCAGTGAGGTGATACTGGTCTGTTCCTAACCAGCTTTTAAAGGAGAAAGAAAAATTTACAGGTTGGAAGCCACTCCTCATCTCCAGCCAAGTGAGACTCCAATAGTGGCAGGCAGGCTTAGCTCCAGCTGCAAATCGATTCTCGATTACCATATCCAGTGAGAGCTTTGCTCTTCAGGTTACTGATGGTGATAAAGTAGGTCGTTAACAATGAGCCAGCACAAAGCAAGTCATTTTAATAGCTGAAATGTTATCCTCTCTAAAGGAGCCATAATAATAATGCAATATTATTGAGCCTTTCTAGTCTGCAGGCATCTGTCATCTGTCTGCCTAAAACTGATAGGGGAGAGTGCATTTGAATTTATTCTGCAGGAAAGGAATGATAAAGCTTTATGACTGCTTTTTTTTTCCCCCCTTACTTTGCTGCCTGTACCTGCCAATAGCTGCATTTTGCCACTTCTCTTCTTTTGCTGTTATTTTTTAAAAATCTGGTGGCACATGGGAACTCACAGCTGCAGGGGACAATACAGACCTGTCACTATGGACATACTGGGGAAAGTGACACCAATGGAGGGTGACCATGATCACACAAAGACATTCTCATACTGCAACCAATGAAAGAAGTTTTCCTGCTTAGTCTGTTTTATTAATTTATTTGCCTGTGAGCAGTCCACAGCAGAAAGTCCTATTCCCAATGTGTGTGAGGGTGGGAATTTTCCTCCCACAATCACTCACAGGTGAGTGGTCTGTGGTGGAAGTGCCAGAAGCACCTCCTTCTTGTGCAAGGGGGCAGAGATGTGCAGCTCCCACAGATTTCAGCAGGATCCCTGAATGTCCAGCATGTCAGCAGCAGTGCAGGAAACACTGGCAAACAGTACAAAGAGTTCCACTGTACGTGGTCACCCCCCAGCACCTGCACTGGCATCACAGGTTTTCATAACGCTGGAACTGGAAATGACACTGCAAGGTTTGATAACCCCTGCTCTGAAACACAACAGCGATGCCATGAATCCATCACACGTAACAGAGGGTCTGGATGGCTCGGGACACTGAGCACATCTAATCTCTAGGTCACTGGGGATTTAGATCTCAATGACTCCTGAATCTAAAGCAATACAAAATGTAGCTGTAACTGTTCCAAGCATGTTGATTTAGAAGGGACAACCCTGCTATCAATCTTTACACCTACCCAACATGTATTTATTCATGATTTTTAATGAGGTATCATCTCTTTGTAGATATAGACCTGCAATATTAGAAACATAAGTGAACTAACCATGAGAGAATATGATTAAAATCCTGATGCTTCACCCAGAAAACTATTGCCTGGATCTTTACAAAAGAAAGGGCTAGTTAATGTTAATGTATGCAAATACTTATCCAGCCATCTAATTTGATCTGCTTTGGAACTTAACACAACCTCCATCATCAGACCCTCTGAGTGACTTTTGTTTAATCAGCTTCCACTGCTTAATGAGTGGGGTGATTAACACACAAGCAGAGGATTTGATGTGCAGTATGTCCGGTGTTAGTGGAGGACAAGGCTTAATAAGATTTCTCCTCTCTGCTTTTCTCCCTTTCCCAAAATGTGAGGTTTGTTATACGCTAAGCACAGTCCCCAACCCGCTCTCAGTTACCTTGCTATCAGTAAGGCATTATGGGATGGCTGTACCTGTTGACCCACAGGAACACACCAGTCCAGGAACATGATCACATGTGATTATAAAATACATGTGTGCTCCCCCTGCCAGGACAACGACTGAAAAACCTTCGTGAGCTCTTGTTAACAAACTCATGTCTATCCCAGTCAGATGTTTCTGGGTATCAAGATCTGAACCAATTCACCCCCACTCTTCTGCAGGTATCTCCTTTTCTCTGAACAATTACAGCACAAAAGTGCTGGATAGTAGAATACCAGCATGTCTGCAGGAGTTCCTGCATGTAGGCCACTGCACACAAGTGCTCAGAAATCACCTGCATAATTATGATTTTGTGCAGTGGCCAACACAGTGTGACTCTTTCAAGCCATCAGGTTAGGGATAGCTGGGTGGATAGAGGATTCTGAGTTAAAATGAACTGATGTGCCAGATGTTGAAGACATCTGTAAGCCAGGTCTGCTGTTTGCATGGAGACTAAATATTATGCTGCAGGTGACTGAATCCCACCAACTACAGAGTGAGCACAAGTAGTGTCTGGGCAGACAAACTCCCAGTTCAGGAACCTGTCATCAAATCATCTTCAAAATGACTCATTGCAACCTTCTAAAAGAGTCATGGTTTTGGAAGATCCAATCCAGAGAGGCACAAAGTCCTGCAAACTGCTCATAGCAACTGAAGTTGCAAGTGATCGGCTCATGCTCAGCACATCTCAGCCTTGTGTCTAATCTTACAATAAATACCATGATTAATAGCTCTGTTTGCCAAAGAAATGCCTATATGACCTCTTACTCATGTCCTCTGAATGTAAATTGGAGTTGTTCTTGTGTCAACTAACGAGGGAGGTACTTCTTTGCAAGAACTCACACTTGCTGAGCCAAACCTAACCTTTAAGAACTCTCTGTGGCTTCTAACAGGAAAAAAAAATTAAAATTCCCAGTGATCTTGTAAGAATTGAGTTTTTGTTGAGTTACTCATATAGAGTACATAGTACTGCTATAGAGCAGGACACTCACGCCATGGATTCAATGCCTGCCAAGAGCAGGTACATGGCAGAGGTGAGACCTAGTGGTATGAAGAACTGAGACTTGCTCTCTATTAATGGGAAGCAGGAAAATTAGAGTTGCTATTTCTCCTCTTCTCATGCAGATTCAAGACCTTCCATGTCCCCTAATGGTGATCCTGAAACTCTGTGACCCAGACTGTCTGAAACGAATTGAATATTTTTATCAGGGTTGTCCTCTGTTGTTTTTTAGTTTTCTTTGTACCAGCAGTGCTTATTGTTCTTAAATTAAGTTGGGTTCATGTGACCTTTGTATGTGGTCTTAGCATGTCCTAGGACAGCTCTGACTATAATTACTGGGCTTGGTACTTTTAAACAAAGGGTCTCTCCACCCCCTTTTCCCATGAGGTAATATCTAAATAACATGCTGTTTCCAAAGCCTGGAGGCAGCTGATTGCATCTGAAGAAATGCTCTCCAAATGAGTTTGACATCTGCATTTCTTGGGGAAGAATTCACTCATGCAAAGTTATCCCTGCTCATGGAGGTTTATCTTCCAGGACCTGGGCACAGTCGACTTTGGACTGTGATCACTTTACCTGCCAGGCTTGTGTCAATGCCTCTCCCACACTAGAGTCTTTTTGGCTGGAACTGCTCTTACTTGCCCTGAAGAGCACATTTTGAAGCCGCGTTATTGTTACTCCTCATTTCCCCCTCCTACACGGCATGAAATCCTAACACGCAATCAGGCAAGTAACCCCAGGACCACTATGTTTAATGTTCCCCTAATGCCTATCATTAAGAAGTATAAATGCCAATGAGTTGTCTGGGTGCTTTATAAAATAAATATATCCATCTGTGGGGACAAATTATACCGGCTGTCCAAAAGCAGGAGAGGCTGCACAGCAGGGACAGGCACAAGGAAACTTTGGCCAAACCCAGCATGATGCTCTGAAATGCCCGTGCAGGAAAGTGCTTTTATTCTATAGCAGGACTGAAATACCTCCCATGCAGTGAACTGCTCAATAATTCATTTATCTATCACATCTTGCAAAGGTACAGGACTGAGTTAAGTCTGCCAAGACTTTCAATACAGGAGGTTAATGTAAACCCAACACATTCCTTCCAAGCCCTATTGTGCTCAACAACGAGAAATAACAGCTTGTCTGCTTCCTGTACAGTAGAAGCAAAGAAATAGCAGGGCCTTTGGAAGGAGAATGTGAATACAAGCCAATCATCCTCCTTCTGGCTCCTGCTGGCTCTTGTCTCCAATTACAAAGGAATAATTCACTAGCCGAGCTATTCCTACATTTCAAACTGGGCACTGAAGTATCAAAAGTTATTGTTAGCCCGCCGTGCTCTTGAGAAGGGAAATAAGGAGGAGATAATAGAAAGACATAAATGACCCAAATCAGTGAGATATTCTTTATGGTTTATCACAAAGGATTTTCCCAAGAGACCTTCCTGTCGTGCCCTGTGCCCACGCACACACACAACCCGAAAAGACAATGAGGGAGGGAAAACTGTATCAGTACGGACACTGGTTTCATTTGGGACATTTATTCCCCTAAAAATTATCATTCCCTTCATATCTCAGTGTGCATGGCCATGCTTTCTCCTCTAGATGACACTGTGTCTGCTTGGAACCCAGAGCTGGAATTCCAGGAGCCCTTCAGCACCGGCAGAGACATGTGGAAGAAAACTGCACCAGCACCTGCAGACAGTGGTCTTGTCACTAATGGTTTCTGCACAACTCAGAGTTGTTGCTTAAGGACGTGAAGCCACTGAATCTCAATATCTCAGCAGCAGCCAATATTAAACCTGTGCAATTCAAGGTGTGAGTAAAGTTGCAGAAAATATTTGCATATGTATATGTCTATATAGATATAGACAGTGACCTCTTGGTTTGCCTCTCTGTTTACAAATATCCTGAGGTTTACAAATATCCAAGCTGCAAAGAAATCTGCAATTCCAGGCAGATCTATTTACCACGAGGTAAAATTCCATGCAGGAGTGGACTGGTAATATGATAAGCTGAGAGAGTAAAACAAACGGGATGGGGACACTGCGAAGAGTCTAATCCCTAGGCTTTAAACTGCCCTGGATCCTCTGGGGGAGAAAAATTTCACTGTCGAGAAAGCTTTTGGAAATCATGATTTCATCTGAACTCCTCAGCACACCTCTGATTTCCCCAAGGTGACTCATGATTTATTGGGAAGTAATTGGGATCAGATTCAAACCTGTGACATTCAAATGTATAAATAGTAAAAACAGATCAAATAACAACAAAGCAGGAAGTAAATGCAATGACTCTAAGGGAATTAACAGAAATGCCACTATGTTTAGTTTGTGCCTCAAAGGCTAATAGTGCCTAAATTTCTTTCCTGTTTCACCAGTAGTAGGATAAATTTACATGCTCCTCCTCATAAGATGGCTCCAAAGGATCAGGTCAAATTTGGGATGACAGGCATCTAAGACAATGCTAACGAGGTCTCGGGATGTTTCCCAGTTGACATCAGTGCGCCATTAGTCATTCCCTGATAAGAAATATCTTGCAGACAAGACAGATCACAGGGCCAGCACAGGCAGGGAGGGGGAGGTTGACACAGAAGTACAGGAAGCATTACTTACCTTCAGAAATTTGGAGAAAGATTCCCCCAGAAGTGGGACGGAGAAGGTGAACTCTGAGGAAGGTTCCTTGATGACTCATCACCCCCTCAAAACAAAGGAAAGAGACACCTGAAAATTGACTCCTTCTTGCTTTGTTTGTCTGGAAGGTGGAAGAGCGAGCTTTCTTAGCTTGCTCTGAACGTGGGCTGCTGGTTTCACACTGCAGTGTCAGAAGGCTGATACCAGCCCAGGTGTCTACAAATTGACTCACCATTTTACCCTGTTTAATGAATAAACAAACTTTCCTCCGTAAGATTGAATTAATTTGGATTTATTTGTCTAGGTATAGACACTGCAGATGTTTTAATTTAGGCAGTTTGCACTGTCAAAGTGGCTGGGCTGGCTGAGCCTTCAAGTTCTGTCCGTGCAGGTAGAATTCAGAGTGGCTGTTGCAGGCTTTTTGACCATGGGAAGGACAATTCCAGCTGAATATCACCACGGGAAAAGAAGTTAAGTGAAGTTTAACTAAAGTGCACAGAGTGGTTGCCATAGCAAAAGTGATGGAGCCTCTTTGCTTTAGCTGCTGAGAGCAGGACTGACAAATGCAGCGATACTACATTCTCAGGAACATTTCAGCAGCTGAGATGAACATCTCCTCCAATTTCCACTTTCCTGATCAAAAAATGAATTGGGAGAGAAAGGGAGAATTGGGGAAGAAAACTTTCCCCTGCAGAAAAGGGACACCAACTCTGCAGGCCCCAGGGAAAATGTGAGAGGTTCTGGATTTTAGGGGGAGAAGTTACCAGATGTCTCCCTCCAACTGAGTTCCAAGAGCAATGATCCAGTTAAATGCTCTTTATTTTGTCCCAAGAGTTGCTTGCCAGTGGATGTGCTGACCCAACCTCTCTGTGATTCTATTTTTGGTTTCTTGCCTCAGTGAGGACTCAGATTCCAGGACCAAAGGTTGCTGTTAGTTTACAATTCTCAGCTGAACACCGAGTTTGGCCCGTGTGGTCTAATTCCGTTCTGATGTGTTTCTTCTGTCTTTAACTGACAACTTCATAGGGGACTTTGAACCATTTGTTTCTGTCCCACAGAAGAAAAAGCACCAAAGAAAATGGTTAATAACCTTTCATTCCAATGTTCAATTTTGATATTCCGTCACTTCCTCAAGGATTTTGTTTTCTCAGATCACATCCCATCAGAGACTCTAGTTTGTGGGTGAGTAATAGGTTGTTCTCTGTCCTCTCATCATCCACCCACACAAACACTCCTGCCTGGATCCCAGTGCCGTACCATCCTCGCACTGTGGGTGGATATGCTGCAGCTTCTACAGAGCGGGAGTAATTGGAAAAAATCCAGAGTTGTGGTCTTGCCTGGGCAGTCCCTGCTAGAGAGTGCAAGGAGTTTGGGAGAGATGGTGCAGACAATGCAGGGGGACACCGACGGCACTCCTGAGTCACAAAGGTCCAGCTACAGGTAACTCTGCCACAAAATACTCTTGCAAAACATTTAAGCTTCATCTTACAAATTAATACCCACTTTACGTGTTCCCTTTATTCTTAATCAATATTGCAGAGTGTTGCTGCCCTGGGAGAGCTTTCCAGTAAACAAACAGACTGTTTCCTCCTTCTCTTGCTAAAGCTGGTTTTCAAGGCTAGCACATTCTGGGCTCCTAGTGCTGTTCCCAATCTGGTACCTCCACTAAATAAGATATTTTGGGAGAAAATAAGTTGCAAGACTGACTGGAGACAGGTCTCTTGTAAACCCTTCTCCTTGCAGGTCCCACATCTACTTTCCACCAGTCCTTCCCTCTTACCAACGTCTCTTTGGCTGTATAACCAATTTTAGCCTCTTAAATCTGCATCTGATCTCCCATTCTGTTTCAGGCTATCTTCATAGAAAGCCAGACACCAAGAGGTGGCCTTGATTGTCACCCTTTCAAAGCCTTTCCTCACCCTCCACTGACTTCTCTCTTGCCACTTGAATCTGTTACTACAGCAACCTCGTACTTCTTGCTTTGGCAAAGTTGACATGTTAGCATGGGGACACACACAAGGCCTCTCTAATCAGCACTTATGTGGTCTAAAACATTTAGCTCATCTGCTCAGAAGCCTTATTAAAATGTTCGACCCATCTGCTGTGGGAGGCTCCGGTGAAACCGAAGCCAACATTTTCCCACTCGGTTTCCTGTCATGCTGCCTGACCAAAGCCTCTCATTTCAGCAGCACACAGCAATGGTGTCTCTGCCATAAGGCACAACACTTGCCTGTAAGTGCTCTTTGGACAAACTTGAAAGGGTGTCAGCTCAGTCTTCTGCAGCGGCTCTTGGAGAAAACACTGTGCTGACATTTGCCTTTCAGAGTGCTAAACGTCAGAGAAATCACTCGAGTGCAGCACACGGAATTCAGAACAACATCTTTCAGAATGCTTCCTTTGCCCTCAGATGCTTGGAGGGAGACACTTACGGCAGCAGGTTTCCAAAGAGCTGGCTCAAGGGATGGGACCAGCCCCAAGGGGGAACCTGCAAAGGGAGCATGTACCCCATCTGGCAAGCTGGGATCCCCTTTTCCTGCTTTTTATAATCTAATTCTCTGGAGAGCTGTGCAACTTGCTCTTATTGCTCCCAGAGGAAAAAATCACAATTTCCTTTAATTCCCTCTGCATCATCTGGCACCGTTCAGTCTGCTCATAGGTGATCTGTGTTATGCTCCTAAACCTGCATCTTCCCTGAGGGAATTGGAGACAGCAGGGATTTTTAAAGATGTATAGCTGCCATCATCTGACCAGTCATAGCAATATGTGTATCTATAACAGTTTATTCACAAAAGAATTCCTCTCCAGCTTGCTGTAAGTGTTAGACTAACTGCAAAATGTGAAATTTTCTATTATCTTCACTCAACAGTTCTGCAATCCTTCCTGGTCATAGCCACTACATTAAGAAGTAGAAGTAGTTTGATGCTTATTTGTCCTAGGACTCAACTGCAACACGGATGTCCTTGAAGGGAACGGCAGCAAATCAGAAACAGGATACAGGCTGTGGAGAGAAGGTACAGGGTGAAAACTTGGCCAGTGGAAGATGGATGAGAACTATCTGAAAACGTAACTGCAGCAAGGATGAGCAGCAAACAGAAACACCTTCAGCTCAGTGTCCGGGCAATCACTGTAAATCAACGAAGGCATCTCCCAGAGAAGGGTCAATCACAAAAAGCTGCGCTTGCTCGTCTCACCTAATGTGGCTGATGAGTGTTTGTGGTCAAACCCCCACCCCCGTCACAACGATCCTGTTTAGAGCCAGGGTGTATGAGGGGAAGCCTGCTAACAGTCAGTTCATCTCCCCATTACCAGTGGAATTTATTTTAAGTAGCTCCAGGGATTACTGAGGTATTAAGGAAAGTGCTGTGACATTGAACTGAATTCCCTCTGCAAGGGGATGGCAGTGTGGTGGTGTCCTCTGTGGAGATCATGATAAGGAGTCCAAGATGTTTGTGAAAGGGGGGGTTTTTTTGTGTGTGTTTATGTGTATGATGCTGTTTTCTTTAGTTTTTTGACAAGGCAAGGAAAAGATCCAGTGCTACTGCCTGTATTAGGGATTTAGAAGTGCTTAAAAGCACTAGGAACGCCTTTAAAATGCAGACCTCATACTAGAGATAAAGCATCTACCCAGAGAAGAGATGCTCTGATGCTGTAGATGTATTTGTTTATTTTCGAAGGGAGAAAAGAATGCCATGTTTTACTGCTAAGCTATTAACCATCGAGATTGCCCAAAGGCACCAGCAGGTTCATTTAAAATGCAGATGAGCTTCTCAGGCTCTACAGGCTGCGGTTATGTGAAATTGGATGGGGTCTTCACACGGCACAGCTGAACACTTGGGCTGGGCTCCCTCTCGGCCCCACACCCCTTTATGACCAGCGTGGATGGACACTGCAGTGGCCCCCTAAGATGCTCTCCAGATTAGGGGAGTGCCTTTATTATAGAAGACAGGGGCAGTTAACCGAGTCCCTGTGCTGCTGCGGAACGATCTCCTCGGGAAATACCACTTAGCCCTGCAAACAGCAAATGGCCATTTATTCATGGCCTTCCTACCCCTTTTGGGAAGAACCATTCTCTTGAATTACTGTTTGGAGGCTTTTGGCTAAAAGTGAGCATAAACAATGAAAAGCAATTGGACTGAGGAGGATTTTCTCTTTTTAATACTTAATTACGTGCCCTGGGCTTACATGGACGTCCACTCAGCAGTGAGATCCCTGCCCAGAGAGCACACTGGCAGGTCACTGAGAATAACAGCTGAAGGGATACCTTTGCCTTGGGGTGATACTGCATCAGGGACAGGTTAAAGACTTGCACTGTCACTTTTTAAAGTTCTGCCAGTGTTTCAATTCATGAGAGAAAGCCTGGGGGGAATGTCACCCACTTAACAGGAAAGTTGTGCTGTAGTGGATCATCCTGATCCCACAGAGAGGACTGGTTAAAATCCAAGAATTCCATTGTGCAATGGATGTCAGGGTTCTGCCACTCGGACTTGTTTTGATGTAGAACTAAAGACAATGCCATCAGTGCTGCTCTGGAGCGTGGTGCTGGCAGAACTGCTGACACGTGAGCAAGGGTTCAGCTGCAGCAGCAGAAGACTCAGTGGTAGAGCTGGTTTGTGGCACGGAGACAAAAGAGACCAGAGAGATGGCTGCTAATGTAAGTGTAATTAAATGCTTATGTAAATGACCCTTGCCATGGGCTTCTGCCGGGTAAGGCCTGATTGGATTGCCCTTGAAACTTCCACTTGCTCACCAAACCAATGTGTAAGAACACGTTTTTGTGAGTTAGAAATGATTTCCCTTTGATGATGATGAAGATAATGATGATGATGACCATCATCATGAAAATTCAGTATTGCAAACCTCCCTAGACTGGACAGTGTTTGTCAGAGTTTCATGGAGCTTAACTGCACATGACTGTCCTTGTACACACCCACCTGGGACCCACAGCCTGAAGTCACAGATGCTTTCAGAAGAGAAACAGTAGCTGCACACTGAATTACTTTTTAAAAAGTGTTAAATACCATTATACTTTTCTGTTTCTTTTTTTTTGTGTGTGTGTGTGAAAATGGCTACATTTATCAAAATGCGTTGGAGCCGGTTTAGATGAATTGTCTTACTGAAGAGGAAAAGGGTTTCTTATCTAGAAACCAGCTCCCCAACTCCACTGAGTTTTGTATAAGTAGGGTTAAATAAATCAAGGAAAGCAGAAACACTAAAGAAGATCTTAATTTCTGCTTCTATAACAGTCTTTCCATTCCTTCTGCATATTATGGCTTGCATTCCAGCCTCCGGATAGGACTTGCATAGCCCCTATTAAACATAATCAAGCACTTGTAGAACTTATTTCCAAGTATCTAAAATGGAACCATGATTTGCATGTCATTAAAATAAAAAAGAACCAACATGAATCTTTTCCATCGTTTTTCAACATGCTGTATCCAAAAGGAGCTTACCACGCACTTTTGAAAAACACTGCGGGTTATCTTAAATGATACCATCTTTTTTTTTCATTTAAAATTTCTAATTAAATTAAGAAAGAAAACCATTTTTGGGACATATTCAAAACTTGAAAAAGCACAAACCCAGAAGATATATTGTCATTTGCTAGCTCTGCTTCTTAAGAGTAAAGGAAGCAGCCTGGCATGAAGTTATTTTGGTGGTCAAAACACTGCTGTGAAAGGTTACTGGAGCTCCACCATCACCCATGCAATGATATAGAGATTTATTGGTGATAAAACCTTCTATAAATGATAGAAGAATCTAAGCTGCAGTGCCCAATACAAACACATTGCATTCTTTTAAAAAATAAATAAGTACTTGTGATGGGGTTGCAAAATACACCAAGATTAAATTTTTTTTAGCTTCAGTCAGACTTCACAATCACAGAATAAACTCGATGGAGGCCTGATGAGCATCTCAACAGCCTGGGAGCAGCACAGGAGATACACAAGAGATAACAACCAGCAAGGGCCAGCAAGGGCCAGTAATGAACCATCAGCACAAAGCAATCCCCCTGCAGAGTGGGAGTCACCTATTCTGGGAAAAGACTGATAAGAGAACTAAGTGATCAAGACCTAATTAGCATCAGAAGTAAAGAAGATCTGTAACCAATAGGAAACCAAATACTAAGAACTATGTAACTTGGAACCAGTGAACCCGGAACCAAAGTATCTCTATGGGTTTTAACTGTATAAAGTTTGGGAAAAATCAGGTAAAATTCACGTGTCATGGAATGATTTTCTCTGCACACCCGGGCTGTGTGTGGATGAAATGATTTCTGTGGCACATTGTGGCCAGAACACCATCCTGGCCAGAACTAAAGTAATGCCTTGATTCTCTAACACTAAAAATGTTGTTGGAGAGTTCTTGTTTTTTCCGCAGTTTCGGTGACAATGGAAGGATTGCCTGAAACAGTTGATCTGATCTTATAACATCAGCCTTGGGATTTCAAAACCATCCTGGCTGTGCTTTATGTCTCTTCTTTGGTGAATAGTGGAATAAAAAAGAAAATTTGTAGGAGTGAAGCTCATGGCAAAAGAACAGAGAAGATGCAATTTACGCACTTGCAAGAAAAGGTGTCTGCCACAGCAGGGCAAAAAGTGCTGAATTACACTTGAAATCCACGCAGAACTTCTGCTACTCCACATTTCTATTACGAGCCAAGTTCTCCTTGAATTCCTCATCCAGAATTTTGTGCTTATCCTAGGTTGCTGTCTAGACATTGCATCTCTTTATGCTGATGGACTTGTTGAAAATTACCTCCCTCTAACCTGATTCTCTGTGATGAAATTAGAGAAGAAGATCCATGGGACATCCTGGAGCACGTGATGTGCACAGGACATCCCAGCTCCTGGAATCCTGCCCATGGGGTGGTTACCCTTGTCCCAGTGTGGAGATGCCATAAAATCGGCCCAGTGGGATTTCCACCTAGCAGGAAACCCAAAGGAAAACCTACATTAATGTGTCCACACTGAAAGGAATAAGATGAATGTGTCTTTACAAACAGACAGTGTGAATCTTCTTGTAGATAGGGCTAGGAGCTTAGAGATAGGGAAGTAACAGAAGAAAACTCTCAGTTCTAGAAGATGTTACTAATAACAGGGACTGTCGCTCAGCCAAGGCCGTGATAAATTCCTGAACCTAGGAAAAAGAATAAAGACTTAATAGAATTATGAATAGGTTTTTTCCTTCTTTTATATAACAAAAGGGAGGTGCATATTAGAGGGGGGCATAGAGTAGGAGATTCAGGAAGTCTGTACTTCCGAGTACCTCAGCCAGTGGGGAAAGGAACAGGGTGTTGTGGCCAGGAACTTAGGATAGAAAGGGGGTTGCATCCCCCAACAATTCGAGAGGCCCCACAGGAAATGCCCATGGCCTCTCCCTTAATTTGAATAAAGTTACAAGGCTCCTCTGTCTCCTTTTTGGACACCAACCTCTGGTGTTTGTGGATTAATTTTCCTGACAACACCCTCTTCCTTCTCCTCCACTGTAGGAGTGTCAGTCCAAGTAAGGAAGGTTTTATTTATTTCATGAGACAATGAAGTCACCATTTGTTGGGGCATCTTTTCTTCCTTTTGGACAAAGGCTCCTTTTACACGGTTATAAGGGAGGCCAAACTCTTCCCATGCTGGAAGGATAGAATATTTAGCAGCGAGTTCCATGTATCCTTTCCTTTTCCACACCCTTACTGAATTCTGTGAGACTGCAGAGGATGTAAAGGAGCCTCCTCTACCCTGTCATTGCTATTTCTGCCTCTCTTCCTTACCTAAACATCCACTTCTCTGCGTGTTTAGGTAGAAAGGAGAGAGGTTGTAAACTTTCCTGTTAAGTTCTTTGCCAATTTCCCTGGGAAGTGAGGGAGCAGGGGAACTTTCTGCATGGAGCAGAGCAGAGGGAAGCTAAATAGGTACAGCTGTCCCAGTACCTCCATGAAACAAAAGCCACAACACTTCTGGCCCCTTTAAAAGCAGGATATCTCTCAGTCCATTCTCCCTCCAGCAAGGCTGACATTTGATTTTATTAACAAAACAGAGAGACTGGTACAGAATTATTGTTCGGAGAGATTAGATTATTGCAGTGAATATGCTCTGGGGGTAGGAGCACCGGTCTGGAACACTGGGAGCTGGGCTCTGCTCTGCTGTATGGACTGGAATGGATTATTCCTCCTCACGGCTGTTTTCCAGCTCGCATTGCCAGGAATGCCAACAGCCCCTCACGAGGGGATGCACTGATCTTTAGACATCAGATTTAGGAAGAGGCACTGAGATCTTGAGTTAAGTAGGGGAGAGAGAGGACTAATGACACAGAACCGAATTCCACTTATGTTTCCCCGCAGTAAGTGGATAGTTATAAAGCTGGAATGATCTCCCTGTATTTTAGACTGGCAGAAACTTCTGGGGGGAGCACGTACAGGAACACATTGAGGAGGAACTGCTGGCTGTGGCATTTGGCTGGGGAGCCTGAGCCCTTGCCGGGAAATCACCAGATGGCGCCAGTAGAAATAATGTTCAAATCTTTTTT
>VYZT01022875.1:274395-347353 GCA_013400735.1 Pomatostomus ruficeps | reverse complement strand
TTTTTTTTTTTTTAGCAATTAAAGCTGGAAAAAGACTTATTTGTGAGATTGTGACTCAGTTCCTTCAGTGAGAAGTATTTGCATCAGTCAGAATTTGTTGAGTGGCTGAGCAGAATAATTCCTCTAATTCAGGGCTGGTGTTGGGAGCCTGTGTGCACACCAGCCAAAGGAAAAACATCGTGTTGTGTAATAAATCACTGCATTAGGCAGTCAGCTTTGGCTGTTCCTGCTACTTTCACTCCCGCTTTAATCAATATTTGTGAGGATTTGTTAGGCTATATGGTCAAATCCTGAGGCCTGTACTCAATTCCCATCGAAGTACGATGGTTATTAAGGAGAATGAGAAGTTTGTCTGAGTGACAACCTTATACTAAACCAAAAATCTTGAGATCTGAATTTATCACACTTCATCACTGCTCTACAAACAGATTGGCTTCCCCTTGCAACCCTTCTTGCAGAGAAGTTTGCTCATTTTGGAAGCTAGAGAAGATCATTTTCAAGTAGGTTAAGCCAAAAGGTGCCAAAAATGCATTTTTCTCCTAGTCTATTATTGTATCTTACACTGTAAGTGAGAAGTAGCTTCACCAAGGAATTGATTTCCTGCAAAAGAGACTGAAGCCATGGCTGGAAGATGATTTTCATAACAGATGCAGCCCTTCAGCAGGGATTCTCAGCTTCTCTCACTGCTGGATAGAAGCATGTCTTGAGTTCAATCCTTCTATTTAAATATTTCATTAAGGGCAGGTATGTTTTCTACTTCCCTCTTAGGGCTCCAACCTTCAATTTCTAACCTATCAAAAAACCCACCTTCTTTTATTTTTAACTGAGCTCCTCTATTATTTTCCATTTCCCCTACCACTCCCAGACACACACACACACCACTGAAAACCCCAGTATCGGATCTGAAGGGTCTTTCACGTCCTGGCACTCAAGCCACAGTTACAGCTGTGTGGGAAAAGCAAACATTAAAACCAAATCCCTCTCCTGAACAGAAATTTAATTACACCAGTGATCTTTTTTTGCATTTCTCTAAGATTTGGTGACATCCATACAGGGTACTTTTCAGGATGTAACACTAAGAGACACCTCATTTCCTTTCAATTACTGCACTCATATATATATACACACACACATATACGTATCTCATACATATGCAGAGCTCAAGAGGTCTTTTTAAACTCACCTTTCAGGCTGGATAAACTGCTTGTTTGCTCTCCCAATTTCATTTGGTTGGATGGCCCATCGGAAAATTTGGGAGAAAAATATCTCAGTTCAAAACAAGGCAAAAAAAATTTGTAGTTGTTTTTTTTTTTTTTCCCAACAAAGTGAAGAGATTTTCACCTTTTCAAGTCATTCCAAATTGAAATGGAGGCCAAAACAAAATAGGAACCAAAGAAAGTACCCCAAAAATCTGCTATTTTGTGCTCCCCTATTTTGTTTTTCATGGGCTGTTTTAAAAGTCTAGTCTTCATTTCATTCTGGAAAGGAGACAAATGCTGGAATCTCCTCTTTCCCCCCCAAAAGACTTTTTCACCTGTCTCTATTTCTCATGTGTTTGAGATGATTTCTCTGGAAAAGAGGAAAAGAAATAATTGACCTCAACACAGACACTCTCAATCAGCATTCTGCTCTACGCGTGGCTTAAGTTTCAGGTAGGGATCAGGGGACATTTTTTACTCCTGCCTTGACCTCCCTCCTGATAATTCACATTTTAAGAGAGCAGAAAAGTGCATTTTATGCTCTGGTCATTAGAATTCCATTTTGCTGGGGAAATAGCACTGGGCCATCCCTTTCCCCAAGAGGGCTGTTCCTTTGGTGCCTGTCGTGCCTCATTACTCTGAGCAGCACAACTTATGCTAGAAAAACAGCAAGCAGGAAAACCTGCAACAAACCCAGCAGTGCCACTGCGAGGCTCCTAACCCACCAAAACAGCACAAACACGATGTGAATAATGACTTTCTTTCAGTTTTAACCAGGCCTGCTCATTGAATTGATATTTGTCTGGGTACTTCAGTTGCAGTGTCAATTACCTGCTCATTTAGAAAGCGCTATTGATGAGAGGAGTCCAGGCAGTGAGCAGGATCAGCCCCAGCTGTGAGGAGCCTAGGACAGTGTCAGACAGTAACAGCACAGCTCCCTGGGAATGTGCAGCTACAGGGTCAGGTCTTCCGCATCCATAAAATTCATCCATTTTGCCTCGTGGATTTTTTCGGAAACTCTTTAGTTTAGAAAAACAAAACTGATCCACATAGAAGTTTAAATAAAACCCTACATTTAATGCACTGGCCTCAGCCCTAGGTCACTTGTTTATAGGAGCAGCCCTAGCGCTCACATAAGCTAAGCTGGATGCAGATGTGTGCAAAGCCACGGAAAATAATTT
Organism: Pomatostomus ruficeps; assembly: GCA_013400735.1. Taxonomy (NCBI): domain Eukaryota; kingdom Metazoa; phylum Chordata; class Aves; order Passeriformes; family Timaliidae; genus Pomatostomus; species Pomatostomus ruficeps. The sequence goes on along the minus strand of VYZT01022875.1, from coordinate 344,973 downwards.
GTTCTCAGGCACAAATCAAAACCCTTCTCCACCCGCAGGAGCAGGGGCAGCATGGGCAGGGCAGGTACAAACTGCAGTTTTACACCTGAGAGTGACCAAACCCTGCTGTGACAATCGAGCAGCTTCGCTCGGTGCCAGAGGGTGGAGTTTTAGGGAGCTGCAACGTTGCAAAGCAGGCACAGGCACCGCATCCAGCATCCCACACCTCCTGCTGGGAGCAGCCAGAGCTCTTCCCACAGACTCGCACAGAGACAGGTGGTACCCAAGCCAGCTCAACAGAATCCCTGAGGAAGGACAGCGGGGTTTTCACAGCGGAGATTTTTGGTTGGTTCTACTTAAAAAGCGACTTGCAAACATTGAAACACAGGTGGCAGTGGGGGGGAAAAAAGTTTCTCTTTCTTTTTGCCATTTGGTTTTGATCTAAATTAGCAAGAAGCTGGTGAAATGAACATCTCTGTCAGCAGTGTTTAGCCAGGGAGGCTGGAACTCATTGAGCATCTGCAAGGTCCTGGAAGCTTATGTTCACCCAGTTGTTGCACCACTAGCTTTTCCAGAGCAGCAGGCTCAGTACCCGTGAGCACTGGGGTCAGCTCTGTGCAGCCACCAGACCATCTGCAGGAGCCCAGGAGGGACTCAGTAAAAGTTCATCAGTTAAAACACAACAAACCGGTCTTTTTGTTGATATTTTTGGGGATTAAACTGTTTTACTGAAAAACTATTAACAGGTTTACCTTATCTCACACTGTACCTGGCAGTTCCCTGCCTCCTCCCTCCACCTTGATGCTGTTCTCTCAGGTTTTCTGCCTTTCTCCCTTAAAATCCTCTCGCCTGGAAATTTTCAAGTATCAGAAATCTGACCTGTCTTGTGTTTGTGCCCCCCTCCAGTCAATAATCACATTAGCACATCTGTGTGACAGAAATAATAGCTTTTGTCTCCCAAAGATGCAGAGTCTTGTTGCCAGGCAACTCCATCCTGAGGCACCAACCCAGCGAGGAGCGGGTGTGTGGGAGGACCAAGCCCGGCTGCAGGAGCTGCTGCTTGTGCTGTGGGTAGCTATAATTGGGGGAAACTTGGAATATTCTGTGTTCACCAGAGAGCCGCAAGAGCACAGCCCTGACAGGCTCACAAACTTTCAATTAGATGGCTACAGACTGTGGCTGGCTCATCTCTTTTGTTCTAATGTTAGAGAAAAGCTTTGGGAGTGCTGCAGATTGGGCTGGCTTCTACCAGAGGAGCTCAGTCCACTGCAGTGGAAAGGTAACCAAGGTCACCCTTTCCAAATCCACGCCAGAGCCCAGACTAAACATGCCTTGGGCTGATCCTCCTCAGGGATCAGGCTGTTTCCACACTCCACTGTCAGGGAGTGCAGCAGCTCGGCTGCTCTGGCATTATTTGTGTGCCATTTCAGCCTGGCAGCCTCAGCATCATGTGGGTAGAAACGAGCACTTCACTTGATAACCAAGCCTTGATTTATGAAATCTTACCCTGTTCATCCCAGAGAGAAAGAGGAGTCCCTAAAATAATATAGTTGGCTGTTGGCATAGATGGGATGGGAATTCTTGACAGAGTCTAATTTCGTTCATCTCTGATTTACACTGGCTGCTCCTTTGTCAGAGCTTGATGCAGACAAACGCTAAGGCACATATAGCTGCTGCCAACACCCAGCCTCCTGCCAGGGTAGGACTGTGCTGCCCAAATATATTCTGGATTCAGTGCATGAAATACAGGCCTGGCCTGCTGAGAGCTTCCCTTACCTCCACAGTGCTACGGGACAAAGGCTTTGTCCATAAAGCAGATGCACACGCAGCATTCCTGAGTGCCGTTTGCTGAAGCAAACCTGGTGTTTTTTACAGCTGGGATATGGCCCAGAAGAGCAGCCTAGTCCCCACCATCACTTCCGACTGTTCACACTGATACTTGGTAGATCCACTTTCAGCCCTGAGACGTTCACAGTTCTCTCTGTGCTCTGCATATGGGGTGCACGTGGTATCTTGAAATGCATCTCTTTGGTCTCAGTTTCACTGGGGGGAAGTGGAAGCTTTCCAGTGACCTAAATGACCCGAAATCAATAGCAATCGAGCTCTGAAATGTCATCATTGGATTCTCACTGCATGACAACAGCCAGGCACAACCATCCCTGTGTGCACAGACATTCATCAAATAAGGGCTACAGGAAAAAACTGAAGAGATTCCTTGAATAAATTATTTAGTGTTTGTTATTCAACCTCATCCATTTACACATAAGTCACTGTATCCAACTGGGTAAAGAACCATCTCCACAACCTGTCTGGTACTATAAAGCATCTTTGATACTTCCCACAGAGAGATTTGTAGAGTATTTAGGATGGCAAAAGTACACAGCCCCATGTCAGGACATTTTTGCTTCCACATGAATATTTGTTTAGCCAGTGCTCAGTGGTTGAATTGCTGAATATACCGCATTTTTTACAAGCTGTCTCATCCTCTACAGCAGCAACAAAGTTTATTTCTTGTTCTAGGCCCCACATTTTAACAAAGGGGGAACTGTACTGGCTCAGCAAGAGCTGGAAAACCAAACCTTCGCTATTAGGTAAGTGTGAACATTGCCATGTTAGATTCACATCTTGGAAAGCACAGTTGTGGCTGGCCGTAAATTGAACTTTTTTTTCCTTTTAGCTTTCCTGGGAACTTTGGTTTATGATCTGAAATACAGGCAAGAAAGGAGGTAATATTCCTTTAAAGACACCATATTTTAAAGGGTAAAGAAAAGTTATTTCCCATTTTATAAGGAGAAAAAAAGCAGGGATTGCGTCCCAGTCTCAAAGGAGGTGAGACACAAATTTTACCTTAAAAAGTCAGGTGGCACAGGTTATCTAGGCTTTGCTGCCTGCTGGGAAAACACAAATAAAGACATGAAAAAGCCTAGTGAAAACTGGGGAGCATGCCAGGAAGCACAGGGAGAGAGCACTTCTCGGGCACAAAAGTTTGGAGGCCCTGAGACATATCAACTCCTCAGTGCTTCAAAAGGAGCAGATGGAAAGGAAAGCACAGGTATAGGGCAGGGAAGCCACTCTGAAGACAGCCTTTGAACTACTACAAAACCTTTTAAAAGTGTTTAAGGGAACAACTCTGTCCATGTCAACCACTGTTTGCTCTTTCATCAGCCTGGGGGAAAAAAAAGAAATACAGGCACCCAGAGAGGAAAGATGTGCAGTGAGTTGAAATCACATGCCTCTAGGTCTCGTTATAATAGTGCTGTAGTTATTTGTTAGCATGAAATGCCTCTCCACTGCAACGGGGGGGCTTTACTGCAGTACCTAATTTAATCTTGCAATGAATGTACTCTCCTGAACACAGTATATTTTGTTTGACAGTTCTTAAATGCTTGGATGAGTCTAAACATTGAGGAACTGGAGTATACACATTATTTTTCTGCAGATTCATTTAGCAATCCAAGCTAACAGCCGGATTATTAATAACGAGCTAAATAATACACTTTTCAAAGGCTTGATGGGCATTCGAAATCTGGAGAAGAAAATACAACATTTGCTACTCAGCTTCCCTCTGAAACAGTATTGAAAAGTACCCAGATATCCTTTCAGGAAAGGCTGATTTTTCTCGGGGTTTTACTTACATTGAGGAAGCTAATTGCAAGGGGGAAATATGAAAGTGATGTTAGTAACTTTCCTAACATATGTTTTGCAAAGGCACAGAGCTATTGTTACACCAGACTTTTGGCTGATAAAACGGTAAAAGCTTCCCAAACTCTTGGCTGAATTCCTTCAAAACCAGCAGCAGTTCTGCAGGATTTTGCAGATGCAAGAACTGATGACCAACCCATCCAGATGTACCTAAATTAGCTTTACAGATCAACTTCACAGCTCAGCTAAGCCCGACAGCTGGGCTGAAGGAGCAAATCTCTGTAGAAGTAAATTTTTTAGAATATATCGTTGTCTCATGGCTCAACTGCTCAGGTTAGCAGAAGTTGTTACTGGTTTGTGCTTTCTGTTCCAGCAGCTCTTTGGAGCTCTGTGGTGAATCAAAGCCTTTAGCACTACACCACAATCCAGAAAAAGATGGTTTCTCTCTCTGACCACTTCTGTGATTGCATCAGCTAAAACAGATTGAAAATAGTGGACGAGACACTGAATTCACAAACCCTCCTGCAAGATCAAGACACACTTCAATATAAACACAGGAGCAGTTGTTCTGAGTAGTTCCATTGTGTTTGAGGCTTGCAGGACTGAGCAGGAAGGGGCAGCGTGGGGCTCTCAGGGGCTTAGAGAAGTAGCACCCCTCAAATATTGAAAGGGGACAACAGCATCTGGAGAGTGGAGGAAAATAATATCTTATGCAATGAACAGTTGGTTCCAACTGAGAATCTACAATTATTGATACCCAGAGAGCTGCCAGCCCTAGAGGTGAGCCAATGAGCACAGCAGCTCAGCAGATCTGCTGCTGGCCCAGAAAGTCAGGTACAGCTGCTCTGCCAGGCAGAGAACCCAGACCTGCTCTGACCCAGGACATCCTGCACAGCCATGCCAGAGCATCTGGGTTCCTTGGATATTTTCCTTTCCACCCAGAAAATCCCTCCAGCCAGAATTAGAGCATTCCTTACATTTGTGCAATAGCTTGGACACGGAAGAGGCACATCAGAGATTCCCGCCTGTTGTAGGTGAGAGCTTTCCATGAGATCCATGAACAGGAGCAGCCCCATATACAAGGATATGAATCAAGGGAATGCATTTCTTTTCCTACTAAAACCCTTACATTCTTGGAAATTTAAGGCCTAGTTAATCTCCTCATTCCAGAATTAGGAAGGTCCCCCTTTCCCCCCTAGATTCCAGGGCACACAGAGATCCCCTTATCTCTGTCTCTCCCATGCTGATATCTTTCACATCCACGCTCATGCCAACGTGGTTCACAGCACAATCTTCTCCAAAGAGCATCCTTTGCAAAGCAGCAAATCTTTTCCTCCCCCCACTGCCTTTTATTTCATAGCTTTGTAAGGAACATTTGCACCTGTCCTCTCACACTCAGCTGCTCTCTATTTTTGCTGAAGATTTCTCCTTTTCAGTACAGGACACAAAAAGCAGAGGGTTTCATTCAGTAGTGACTGAGAGAAAAATATTCCTGTCTAAAACAAAGCCACACCAGCAAGGCAGAGACACGAGGAGAGCGAGGGAGAGTGCTCCTGCAGGGAAAGTAACTTGAGAAGTGTAGGAGGAATACTGATTCTAGACTTGCAGCAGGTCTATTTTTCACAAAGATAACAATACTATGGTGTAATTAGGGCACAAAATCTCACTAATTGCTGAGTGCTTGTCTGCAGAGTTCACTAGGAGGCAAAGAAACAAATGGGCCTGAATGGATCCTCCTGGGGTTGGCACTGAGATGAGTTTTCCCAAACTTGTCCAGAGGATCTCACTGCTGACAGAAATGTGTGTTGGAATTTCAAGGCTTTTTTTCCCCCTATCATAAATTCCCCTGGGCCAAGTGTGGGAGGGCTGGTGAGGGTGTACTGACCAGAGCAACACCACAAAAACAGACCCATCTAGGGTCCTGAAAAACAAGAATGTATAATCCATGTTGCTTCCAAAGCAGGGCTGAACATTGAAAACTGGCATCTCTGCACTACGTTGTCACGATAATATAATTTCTTATCTTCTGCTTTCAGTGCTGGGGAGACCCTTTCCCTCTCCACTACTACGGACTTTGCTCCTGCATTCTCCCAAAACCACGTGAACAATGCCATAAATGCCCTGCATGCCACAAGAGCCAATTCCTGTGTTCAAAGGGAGAAGGGTCCAGCTCACACAACCTTCGTATGCTGAGATGGGAAGGGATCTCCTCCTGCCTCAGAGTGGTTGGTACCGGGCTGAGTAACTTTCTAGAGGGCCATAAAGCACAGACCTACTGTGATCTCATTCAGCTACTGAACAACCAATTGTCAACAAATTGGATTTATTCCTCATTCTTTCTTATCCTTTGTGGAAAATTTCTTTTGCTTTAATTTTCTACACAGTTTTCTTAAATAAGCACATCAGTCTCCCTGAAAGAAAAGTACACAGTATTGGCTTCTAGCATTTGTATACCTGAATTTCTGCTCAGAAGATTTTCAGAGTTCTTTAACATAAACTGCATCAAAAATACCCATATTCAAAGAACCTGTCTAGCTGCAGACACTACTGGGTAATCCCCTCCCTGGGGTTGTGGCTGTAAGCTTCATTCAACTTTAGGTGGTGATTTTTCCAGAGATTTTAATCTTTTTAAGCGTTTGTGCTACAAAATCACTGCAAAGTGCTTATGAGTCACAGCTGAAAAGGGAATTTGAGTTAGAGTCAGAGCAGTAGAAGCTGGAAAACCTGCAGGCAAAGGATGCAGGCAAAGGATGCAGGCAAAACGCAGCAGCACAAACTCCTAGACTGAGTGTGATGTGTTGGAAGAGAAGAGACCGCCCTGATCATCAGTCCTGGAGTAAAGAGCCTCTGTTTTAAACAGGAGAGGTTTTACTGTGAGATCTCCCCCTCCAGGCTCTCCTCACCGTCCAGCCACACCAGCATCCAAAGGATTTATTCCCTGGATAATTCCTTTTCCCCAGCCTTGGACTGAAGGGTGCTGCTGGTGGTAGAGATGTGCGTTATCACTCGCAGATGTGTTCCCCCTTCTCCGGGGACCAGGAGCTCTCTGTTGCTTAGATTGAGCTACCAACTCCCTGGGATGTTCTGGTGTTCCCACACATTGTCCTGCCGTACACAGAAAGGCCAGTGATAAAGCAGGTTTTGGTATCCAAACCCCTAATTACTTGTCACTTGTCCCGAAGTCACCTTTCTGTAGACAAAGCACGTTCTGAGGCTCAGAGATAAAAGGAGAGGTATAAGCGTAAGACGAATTTAAAAGATTTTCGTCACTGTGTGTCATCCATGGAACCTGCCAAGGCGCTGCCTTGCAGCTGGGAGCCAGGCCACAAGCAAGAGCCTCACCTTGAATGCAGCTCTCCCCGGGGAGGAGGTGCTTTGTGCCACCCCATTGTTATGCACCCAGGCTCGCTGTGGTGATTGTATCACCCTCAAGATTTCTCCCCAAGCGTTTCTCGTGAGTCACCGTTTAATCAAGGGGCTCTTTTTAACACTCCCCACACAGAAGGGATGACTGCATCTGTCTCTTGATAACAGCGATGCTCTTTCAACATGACTGGGCAGGATTATACGCTAGCCAGAACATCCTAATGAATGTTTCAGTATTTAATTGTAAGCAGACCTTAGCCCACTGCAAATTAATTGTACTTTTCCAGCTGGGGAAGCAATATTTAAACCTCAGTGCATAGCTTTTTAATATCAAGCTGTAATTTATGTAAAATAGCAATGATGCCTTGAGCGAGTTCAGAAAGAGGAATAAGGTAAGCTATTTGTCACAAGGTTTGGATTGTGATCAGACAGAACAATTTGGGGCTAGGGGTGCTTGGGACAGAGACTTTTCTAACCACGCCTATGAGAGATACTGCTCTGAAACTTCATATTTTTGGATAAATTAGAAAAAAATTTAAGAAGTGTTTAAAACTTCAAATGATGGCTACTAAAAGATTGTACAAAAACAAGTAAATAAATACTATGCAATGATATTTATACAGAGAAGCCAGCGAAATGTAATGGAGTACTTATTGTCAATGATGATCCATCCCAGCTTGCTGTCATGCTTCCAGGAATCCACACAAAAGCATCAGATTAAAAAAAAAAAAAAAAGACAACAAAAAGAGGTATGAAAAATTTTCTGGTTTAAACAATTTGTTTGGCGATGACATCTTTCTTTCTTACCAGCCAGTTGTTGCTGAAATTATACTGGTGTCCATGTTTTGAGGCAGTTTCAGGTTTGATCCTACTCCCCGGTCTTAAAGCTGTAAATCAATACTGCTACAATAGATCTCTAGGTCTTCACATCTTAACAGCAGTTGTATTATTATTGGCTGCTGAACCTGAAAGTTTCAGAAGTTTCTTCTCAGCCTAAAATCTGTCTTGGGTATGGATTCTGTCCTGCAAGAAGCTCTGCCCAGGTGGATTTGTAGAAAACAACCTTTCCTCATCACTTTACAGATGATGAATGAACCGAGGGAGTGATTAAGTGCCTTCCAGGGAGAGCAGAACTTTCGCAGAGCCAGCACTGAACTCCCGTTATTAAATCCCCTCTGCAACACCTGGGCCCTGAGCTCGTCCTGCTGCTGCGCTGACATAAACGGGATAACCTGGAATGGGATAACCCCGAACAGGTAACCCTGAGTGGGATAACCCCGAACAGGATAACCCCAAATGGGATAACCCTGAACAGGTAACCCCGAATGGGATAACCCCGAGTGGGATAACCCCGAGTGGGATAACCCCGAATGGGATAACCACAAATGGGATAATCTCGAATGGGATAACCCTGAATGGGATAACCCCGAATGGGATAACCCCAAATGGGATAACCCCGAATGGGATAACCCCGAGTGGGATAACCCCGAGTGGGATAACCCCGAATGGGATAATCTCAAATGGGATAACCCTGAATGGGATAACTCCGAACGGAATAACCATAAATGGGATAACCACAAATGGGATAATCTCAAATGGGATAACCCTGAACGGGATAACCCCCGAATGGGATAACCCCGAATGGGACTGCGAAGAAACCACAAAATCCTTGTGCTTTGAGGGTCACCTGCAGTGGCCTCACTTTGGCCTCCCCTCCTTGCTGTCCATTTTGGTGAGTGCCTAAGTATTAATCAATTAATCATTTCTGAAGTATAATCAAGGACTGAAGCTGTAATAAACAGCAACCCAATAGAACACGGGGATGTTTGTCTGCCTGACTGCCTGGCTGCCCCTCGGAGCCACATTAACAATTATCTCTGCTGCATGACCCCTTGATCCTGCACAGTTTAGCTGAAAGAGGAGCCTCCAAGTAGCAATTTCACCTTTTGCCTTCATTGTGTGGTATTATTCTAACTGTTTATTAAGTTCCCAGCCTCTCCAGAGCTTGCACAATGGGAAAATCATTAGTTAAACCTGCAATTACCATAATGAGAAGATATAATGAAGTTATCATTAAGAAAGATTAAATATTTTCTTATTTTCCCCTCCCCCTTTATTTATAATCATCTTTGTTCTCCTTCTCAAACTGCAATAAACTGCAAAAAACTAGTAGAACCCACCGAGAAGAATCTGCGGAAAAATCAGTAGCAGAAAGAACCACAAGGAAGGAATCTCATGTCAGTTCATCAGGAGGTTTTCTGGAGCAACCCAATTCCTCACAGTTTTGTAAAGGCAGATCTCAAATTCTGTATCTTATTATTATGTTATCATACGGTTATATTCCCAGTGAAAGGCAGGGGACATAGCTGTAAAATGCATCATTTTGGTATATTTATTGTATACTTATTTCGTTAAAAATCCTTTTCTCCTCGCTTATCTCTCTACTTTTGTAGGCAGAAAATATACTCTCAAGAGCTGGAAGTGAATCACTGGAAAATCAGCCTTCATTTGAGACGAACAATCTAGAAACAGTGAGAAAACACTGAACACTTTATAAAATGTGGAGAACACATTTTAGCACTGGATAAGGACCCTTCTGCTTGTGTAAGTTGTTGCAAAGGCCATATAAACATAGCAAAAGGAACTAAAATAAACCCATTGTTCCCAAAACACTGCTGGACTGTTGAAGAGCATGTTTCACAGCAGATGCTGAGCACTCTTCCCAGACACTGACATCACTTAAAGAGATTCAGCAACCCCTGCACCCCCATCTTCACAAACTCAGTCTGCTTCCACAGCTAAAAAAATCCATTCCATGCCCAGATACTGGAATAACTGTTGAGCTAAACCCAAATGTCCTGCCAAAGGCACTCTGCTGACACTCTGAGTGAGACATTAGACTGTCTTGGACCTAGATCACTCCCTGGTAGCCAGACCAGAGCTGTGGAAATATGTACAGGGCAGCAAAGACGTCATCCAAAGCATCTCATCTCGGTTTTTAAATGTTAGTTGTGAAGATATTCTCCCCAGGGTAATGGATTTGACCTTCTCCTCCCTCTCTATCCTACAGAATGGAAGTAGAGACCAAGAATTCCAATGCACAAAGGGGCAACACGAGGGCACAGCACCATCGGAGGGGTTTGAAGATAAATAGCAGTAATACTACAGCTGTATGAAACTGTCCTAAGCAATATTCCCATTGCACAAGCAGTTAAAATACTGACTTTACACTGAGCAATATCCTGGGAGAAGGCCCTTGAATTATTCCTTGGGGTATCTTGCTGTTGTAGAGGCATGATGGATGTCCAGGCATTAGTGGTGCCATCTCAAGCCATCAGAAGTGTTGACACAGATGGAGCAGTTTGATTAAGTGCTCCTGTTCAGCTTTCTATATAACACACTGTGTTGGATGGAGGAGCAGAACGCTCACCTTTGCTCCACCGTTATTTGTATTCTCAAAATGTAACAAAAAATAGAATAAACTACTGGAGATAAGACTGATGTCAACACCCTCACTCTTGCTGGAGGCAGGACCTTCTTTTGCTGGCTGTAACCATCCACTTCTAGGGGTCTGAATGTCTTTAAGCAACTCCCCATTGATGTCCTCTTGATGTTTTAATTGCTGCCCCTGCAACAGATCCTGTGTGTGTGCATCCCCCAGCACCGCGGGGGCCCATTCACGTGGGGTCTCCTAAAGGGAGGAACAGATGCTTCTTTGAGGCTCCTACTGAGCAGGTGAGGATGATCCCTCTCTTCTTTCCTCCACCCTTTCTGTGTGACATCCCAGGAGAAAAGTCTGCTAATTAGGAGTGGCTGATGTTGATTCTCATTTGCTTCAGAAATTACCGAGGCCCTAATGAAGAGGTTCTGAGTGACAGCTGGTTTGCAGGCTTTAGGGGACTGGGGCACAAAACATCGCATGGGTCAGAGCGTCGGTATTTGCCAGTATCTGTTGTCTCCGGCAGGATTGTTGTGCCAGGTTTGTGGAGGGCTTTTGCTGCTAATAATGTTTTAACTTTCAACAAGAGCAACTCAAATCTCCCAACTCAGAACAAATTAATAGTCAGGGCAATAGCTGTAATGAGGCTGCAAAACAAAACTCAACAGCCCCAAACAGGGCTGCATTTTCTGGCTTGCCATTTTCAGGGATCTGATTATACCATGTTTTGATATCACCTGGATTAGGGAAAGTGATGGGAAATTGGAGGTACAGGAATTCTGCAAGTGTTTTCTTCACCTGGAGAAGAACAAAAAAGATATAAAAGCTGGAAAGCACTACAGAATAATCACACCCTTCTAAGAAATAGTAACATATATTACATGCACATAAATGGAAAGACTAAAGACTTATTTGGTAAAATAAATTAGTCATTGGCTCTGTTCCCTTGATCATAAATTACATGGTAAAGAAAAATCTCAGTTTCAGTGAGTGTCTGAAAGTGCACTAGACATATTTCAATAAAAATGCCAAAGAATTTGTTCTTTCACTACCCAACAGACTGGAGTGAAATTCAGCACCTGAGTGCGACTGACACGAGGACTGCTTCATTTAATAAATCAGGAGAGCCGAGCCTGACTCCAGATCCCAACCCAACCCATAATGGACATCCTGAGGAGCAGGCCCTGCCTGAAATGCAGTGTATTTGTGGTGCACTAAGGAGAGGATTTTAATGACTTGTGGAAGTGTTTGAGCTCATGGATCAAGAAATGGGAGCTGGGGTTTGAAGTAGGATGGAAGGTTAAAATCAAGTAGAAGACTGAGGTCTCTTGGAGTTATTTTGAGGGCTTGTGAAGGTCAGTGCTCTGCAGTGTGACAGCTGCTGACCCATTGTGGTCCCTCCAGTGCTGCTGTTTCTCTTTTCTGACCCCTCCATGCAGCCACACCTCGTGTTTGGGAGATTCAAGCACCCATCACTCCAAGCTGCCCTGGCATTACTCTGCAGAGCTGTTCAGCCTCCTGCATCCATGTCTGCATTACCTGGCACACGTCCCACTGCACTCCAGGGCTGTCACAGGTGAAAGCAGCTGTCACTCCTTCTCTTAGAGTTCTGCCTTTACAGTGGTTATCACAAAACCAAAGCATTAATGAAAAGAATGCAAACTTCTCCACTTTCTGTATTTCTAATGAAATGGCTTGCATGTCCCTAGAGAGGGGAAAGATATTTGGATCTTTCTCTCAATTATTTTTCCAGTCTATTAAACTGTCTAAACTCCAGGTTCTCAAAAATACACAAATACATTAATAACATAAAACCTAGAGAGAATAAATGAAAACGGAGGCCTCTGCTCATCTCACCCAACGTCATGGTTGATCATCCCCAGGAGACATCTTCAGAAGCATGGCTTTATGACCACAAGAGAAAATAATGATGTGCTAAGAAAACTCACAAATGCACAACCCTGTTGCACAGAAAATGGATCCCCTAAGTGATTCATCATTACCATTTGCAAATAAATAGTGGTGGGGGAAAGGGAAGGGATGTCTCTGTTTAATTTGATGCCTTTGCACAGCAAGAAGCTACCACTGAGGGTGGAGAAGGGAAGGGATAAAGGCAGGAGTGACAGAGAGGAAACAACTTCATGTCCTCACAAAACCAAGTAATTGAAAGGAATTGTGCTCCCAAGATATAATGATGCAAACATATACCACATGGAATTTTAGCTATCCCAGCCTAAATTCTCCTTAGCTTCCTGCCAGTGCTCTGAAAAAGTGCCCTTACGTGTGTGTGAGACTGAGAGGAGACAGGATGGCACCCTGCAGCACACAGCTCATTTCAAACACTGCAGCTCCTGTACCTCAGTTACACACCTGCCCTTTAAAGCATACACGGACTTGTCCATTATTAGGGAGATTTGGTTTCCCAGCTCTGCTTCTCAGTGACTTTTTAAGGAAAAGAAGGCCAGGGGACAAGGTACAGCTCATCATAGCTGTCTTAAATACCAAGATTACATTTGCCTGTGTTTATCCCATCATTTAAACACCCAGCTCATGCCCCTACACATCTTATAAGGCCCCAAAGTCAGTGAAGGTCCTCCACCCCATGTAGATCTGTCTCCTTTTTGAAATTCCCATTTGTTTCTACTGCCACTCTGTAGCATGGCTCAGGTAATATTCCAGCTGATCCCTTTCACCTCTCCTTTGTAGAGTGTGCCTGGCTGGGAAGCTGACTCATTAAGTGAGGAGCAGCAAACAGCAATTTGGTGTTCTGAGCTTGTCCCTGCCTTCCTGACAAACACCTGTGCCCGTCACACCCTGCACCTTCTCCCACAGACCTCGCAGGGCAGCTCCCTCGTCTGCACAGTTTGACATCTCCATCACACACTGAAATGAGATGGCCGGGAAACCTCATCTTCAGCTACTCTTTACCCTGGCTTGGAAAATCAGATTATATTTTCATAGCTTTGAAATAAAATAACACAGGCCGTTTGCAAAGCAAATAATGCCAAAATAATCAGGCACTTTTTAGTCAATCATTTCACTGAGAAGGACTATGGCTTAGCTTAAAAATGCTGAAGAGGGGCAAGGCATGAGCAAATGCATAGAAACAGTTCATTTGCTGTGGTTTTCTGTTCCCCTCACCATGTTGTTGCTGTTTATACTCCACACAAATCAATTTAAGAGTATCTGGGGAAATCAGAAAGGCTCATATACCCATCTGTCTTCTGTAGGATTCATGGAATGGGTTGGACTTTGCATATAGCTCTGCTCTTTGGAGAGGGATGGGGAAGCTTCTTCCACTCTGATACACAAGAGGAGCTCAGAGTTTTCCCTTGCAGAAACTGCTGCTGATCTCTGTCCCAAAACCAGATCCATGGGGTAAACAGGCTAATTTTAACCTATGTCTGATCATGGTCAGTACTGAGTGCTTAGGGGAAGGGGGACAACAAAGATCTTTCTCTTGGTAAACTCTCCTAGCTCCTCACAATCTGTGATTTAGAACTGCTAGAGCTTGACCAATAAAGTGATTGAAAGAACGGTTCTGTCTTCCCTTATTAATGGAAGTGATGTAGTTTAGAAATCTGAAACTCTTGTAAGGTTAATCTGCTACTGAGAAACTGAATATGGTAAGAAACCAACATTTTGGGATGCCTTGCCAGACCACTGTTCAGCAAATATATCTTCAGCTCTTCCTTCCCCTGCAGCATTAATATTGAAAACACAGCTATGAGGAGGTTCCTCTTTAGGATATAATAAGTAAATCCTCAGTCTTAGGTCATGAGGGTTGAAGTGGCTGTTTTCTTGTCTGGGGAGATGATCCAAACTCACAGAGGAGAAATATTGTAAAGAAATTGTTGGAAAGGTGTCAGTCATCCTGCTAATCTGTCTCTGCAGAGTCACACAGCCTCCTTACAACCAGAATCCCTTGGCCCCTTCAGAGAGAAGTGAAAATCACTAGCAGAAACTTTTCTAACGAACCCAGGCATCACCTCAGGACAGAGCAAGCAGCACCCAGTCCTTTACAGGTTTAAAATCCTGTCTTTCTCTTTGCCTGAACCATGAGTGAGCACTTCAGATAACGTTGCTGTTTTGGGACAGCTTCCTCCAGAACCCAAGAGCAGTTTCAAGCTGGATACGCAATTTGGAAGGCGGAAGATGTAAAAACAGTTTCATTCTGGAACTGTCATGAGAAGTCATGCAGAGATATTCCCATGAGCAGTTCCAGAGCTACAGCAGAGTATCACTGTGCAGGGAACATGCGAGACAGAGCAGACTGAGAGCAGTGAGGGTGTCAAACCTTGGAACAGCGGCCCAGAGAGCCTGGGCTATTTCTGCTTCTGGAAATAGTCCAGAGCTGGCTGTGAAGGGCCCTGAGTTGTCCTTTTGCCTGTCTGGAAAAGGTCTATTAAGTCTGAAAGTAGATCTAACCTTGAACTTGGCCCTGCTTTGAGTGAGGGCTTGATGAGATGACCTGTGGATGTCCTTTTCAGCGTAAACTATTCTATGATCCTATGAATCCAGGCAAGGTCATCAACAAAGCTGCTTTCTATTTCCATGCTTCATTTTCCTCCCTGGCTTAGCCTGGCTGTTCCATTTTGCTTGCTACAGGAGGTCTGTCACTGTACAGCTCTCTCTTGTCCACCACAAGGAAGACCTTGACCAGCCCCACAAGGTGCTATAAAAACAGCCGTATCCCTGTGAAAAACAGAGGAATTCCTCAGTTTGTGCACAGCTGATGTTCTAAATCTGCACTGACCTAAACAAAGCAATGGAAGCCAGTATCACAAGGGTATGCTCAGCTTTTCCCCTTTCTTAAGTTGCAGAAAAATATCCCATCATCTCTGCTCACGCAGAAGGATGAAAAATGCATCAGCTCTGAGAAGAGCGCGCCGGTGCCTACAGGAGCACATCGGGCATGAAAAGCCTGCACAGCATGAAGAGAAAACTCAGTTTCAGAGACTGCAGCATGGGCAGCTCTGTTGAGGTTTCTTGTAACAGGTTTGGCACATTTTGCAAAATAGATCATGGCTCCAGCACTCCCCCAAAAGTGCATCTGTCACAGTCCTCCCATGCCAGTAAGGCTTTGCACTGGGTGGTGGTTGCATCTGCATGTTTTCCTGCAGCACGAAAAGCTGTATGTTTAAAGTAGCTTTTCACTTTCTTGGCATTTCCAAGAACTATTGGAACAAAATAATGATGAAGATAACAACAATAAAAAAAAGGAGATGCAGAACTACGTTGGCAAACATAATCACAAGGTATATTAAAAAGTTAAACATAGCTCAGTGCTTTGAAAATCAAGCACCATGGGAAGCCGAGGATGTGTTGTCCCCTTGGCTTGATGTCACTTTTTAAAAGCAAAGCTGTAATTGAGTAATCAGCTTGCTGGTTGTCATGGAAATCGCTGCTGGCTGCTGCGGGGAAGCAGCCTCCAGGCTTTGTGTTCGTGGTGCCGAGGGCAGCAGCCAGCGCTGCCCTCCGCACCCCAGCGTCCAGCAGCACAGCGGAACAGACACAACCTGGGCACGCCACGGCCTGCAGCAGGATTGCACTCACAAACCCAGCGCCACCTTTCGCTGTCAGTGCTGCCTCGGGCTGCACTGTTGGTCTTTTAGCAGATGGCAGTGCTGGTGGGGTCTGGATCTTGCATTAGTGGGGGGTTTGTGGGGTTAATTCCAAGTTCGAAATGCAGAGTGGAAAGGGAAAAGCATATACAGGATCCATACCGGGAAAGCTGTTTGTCAGTGGCCTTTCTGTGGTGATTAAAGTCACCTCCTGCTGCTGAGCATTTAAACTTTTAACCGAGGGGCGGATCGGCGAGCAACGGGACGTGTGCGTGTGCTTGAAAGAAGGAAAACAGGTTAGGCAGAGGTTTCTAAAATGCACAAAGGCAATTATTTCTATTATCCGCTGTCGGAACTTCACCTGCTGTTTCTCCCGAGGAATCCTCTCATTGGGAGCTAGAGAAGGTTTTTGAAGAATGAAATAAATGTACTTTATGGAAAGAAAGGCACAAGCGACAAAATCACACAGTAAATAAGAGGTCTGTTCAATTGAGAATAGCTCAGAATATTCCATTTTGCTGGCTCTCCTCATTCCTAGCAGCAACATTGGCATTCCCTCGCCACACCAACTGAGAACCACCACAAGTGCAGTCCCAGACCTGTGCACAGGGTGGAAACCTCTGAACTTCCCATCTAGTGAGCAGGAGGAAATGTGTAAAACGCCTTGCTGGCTGCAGGCACGGGTGAGAAGCTGCACGAGGCACCCAGAAATGAAGCACCGCATCAGTGGCCATCGCCCTTCAGCATCCTGTGCCTCCTGCTCACCCCCTGGCAGGAGTGCGGAGCCTCTGGGAGCACAGGGATGGGGTATTCCCAGGGAGGCAGTTCCTCAGGTCACTTCCACATCACCAGGACAATATTCCAGCTTCATTTCTCCATGCAAGCATCTGTTCAGGTTTTGGCCTAAGGTCCCCAGTTGCAAGCTGAACATCTTGATAGGAAACAGAGGATTTTCCTTGATAGGCAAACAAATAATGCATTTAGATTTATGTTCTTCAGGCACTGGTATATTAAGGCTATGACACAGGGAGAGAACCAAGGCAAAACCCAAAGTCCTTTAGACACAGATGAGCCAAGCTGTGATGGCAATGATAAAACTATAACTCCACAACAGCTGAAGTTTGTATCAAAGAGAACAAACACACATTACCTGTCCAAGCAAACAAGCAAGTACAGACCAGCACATTCTTCCTCAAATTCAGGTTCTTTTCAATATTGTTTCCAGTCATGCCACATCTCAGAGTTTCATAAAGAAGGTCTAAAGGCAGTGACCAATGAAAGACTTTTGTCACACCAAAAGAATTCTCTGTAATATGTCTGATAGTATCTCAAATTGATATTGTTTCATTTGTTTGCTGTCTTCTGCATATTTGAAGCTTGTTAACAGAATTCTGGAAATTACTTCCCACTACTTGGCTGCTTCTATAAGAACCAGAGGAGGCTGCATGATGCACTGATGCTCTGCAGAATTCATGTAAACAGTATTTTTGTTCCTCCTCTTTTTTAAAGGGTAAAATGGCATGTGATTAAAAGCTCTCTGAACTCAGAGACATCTGCCAGCACAGCATAAGGGAGTGAACATTAAGGTTGATCAAATTTAAGTACATCATAACTCCTGAAAGTGTCCTTTAAAAATTAGTCTCTGCATAGTGGAAAAATTGTTCCCCCTTTTGTAATAATCACATTTCCCTTTGCTTCTCTAAGTTTAGCACACTTTGTTTTGCACTCTGGAGCAGAATATGCCATGCTCAAGTCTATCTACCAAGCTGGAACAGTGAGAGCAATTTTAATTAATCACTGTAAGGTTCTATTTTGCATGAAGGCAGCTCAGCCTCTTTGACCCATTAATTAAATAGTGGAATTTACAGTTCCTTGAAAATGTTGAGGAAGCAAAAGATTAGTCAGATCTGAGCTGCATTTGAAATGGAAATTGAGACACATTGGACTGTGGATAGGGAAGAGCAAAGTGACATGTTAAAAAATACTTTTAGTTCAACAGACATCCTCTAAGCCAAAGCCAACTGGAAACACGAATTCTTCCTGACAAAAATCATACAGTAGCAAGAGGCAATGGGTTAGATCTTCAGGGGTGAATTGGCCAAGATCCTTTAATCCCAATGGAAACTCCAGCTCTCACAGCAAGAATTTGGTTTCCACACTTCTGTGAGTGAAACAATCTCTTCCTCTTTGTTAAGAAATTAAATCCTGACATGTCTGGGCAATGCCCTGGAGAAGAGAAGACAAGTAATTAAGAAGAAAAAGCAAAGACTGTGGGTCCCCGTGGCCCCAGCTGAGCTCTAACACACAGAGTGTCTGCAGGAGAGTCACTGCACTTCTCATGCTGCAAATGAACCTGCACCAGGCTCTTATTCTAATTCAAAATATCTCTCCATGCAGAAGTGGGAAAAGCAAATATTTTATTGAAAAAGTACTTGCTTATAATGTTAAATTCATTGATAAGGAGGCCCAGACTCCTTTACATTCTTTCTGTTGGTTACTGGCACAGGAATCAGTTTAGTAAAGCCAGCAGTTATCTCTTCTGGGGAATTCTTCTGGGGTGCAGGAGAGAATTGTTTATATTCCTCTCGCTCTTGTCCTGCCTTGTAACACGGAATTAATTAACATGGACTGCTGAGGATCCCACTCAGACAAACAGCTGGAACTCTGACTGGGGTAAAGCACACTGACAGCAGGTACACATCTCTCAGATCACCAGAGCTGGTTTGCATTTCTGAAGCAACAAACGTCTCTGCAACAAGCAGGAAGGATCATGCACGAGGAGTAAGAGCCTCGAGGCGCTGACACCACTCTAGTCCTGGAAAACCTTCGAGCTCTTAGCTAAGTTCAGGTATTTGGGCTCAGTTGGGTTTGGGTGCTTGTGCCTGGCAGCAAGGTGGGCTGGAAAGGAGAATCAAGCAGGTGTGGAACGTCAGGAAGAGATGGACACACAGGGATTGCAAAGCACACAGCTCTGAGGGTGTGGTTTTGCCTTTCAGTTTTCCTGAATCTTCAGGGCTTGTATCAGTAAAAATATTCTTCACGAAGAAGTGCAGTTGGAAGTTAATGACATTTTTTAATCTACCAAGATTTTGCACTTCTCTTTCCCCCCCCCAAAAAGCCAGGAGAGATTTGCATTCAAACTGCAGTTGAGAAACTTCCTATCAGCAAAAGTAATTTCTTCACAAAATGTAAATCATTGCCAGCAATTAATATTAATCTACTTGCTTTCCACTTCCAGACTGTCCATGCTTATTGAATTTATGTCTGTCCTAGCCCCAGGTATGTACCCTCCTCCTTCTACTCCTGGTATTCCCTCTTGCCATCCTGTACGCAGAACAGCTGCCCCAGGGCAAGCACAAAGCAAATTTGGGCCGGTGTCCAGGCAGATCAGACGTGCAAATATTCAGCTCTGTAATAGTTGGAGGCTCAAACTGCAGATGCATTGGGAAAATCACTCAAGAAACTTGATTTTGTATTTGGATTAAAATGATTAGAATGAAATTCTCTTCTGCTAGATATTGTGACTAGATACTGTTTTCTAAAATCTTTCTTCAATACAACTCCCCTAGACAGGGATGTTTCCAGGATTGCTTCAGCCCATCATTATGCCTGGGACAAGTCTTTGGCCTCCTTAATCTTGGCATGACAGTATTAACAATGCTCACAAAAACATTTATCCACATCTTAAGCCTTCCTGGCAGCATTAAATCATCTCCCATCCCACGTACACAAGCTGGCTGATGGATGTATGCAAATGCCTGGCAGTAGGGAAAGACATTTTAATACACAGCCCCAGTAAATTACCGAGATTATTACAAGGGAAAAGACAAGATAAGTTGTTCTGTTGTTGACTGTAAATTCCCAGGATACAATGGTGATAGACAGGCTGGCAGCAGGGAGGTTTGGGATACCTATCCAGTGGGAATCTCAGATATAAATAATGTCTGTGCTGCCCAGCTATCTGCTTTTAGCTTCCCAAGGTATGCCAGCACTGCCCTCTTTCCAAGGCTCCCAGTTTCTGATTTTAGGGGATAAAGAAGTAAACGTTCCCAGTTCAATTTGCTTCCTACAAACAGCTCCCAGCACGGCCTGTGCTGTGGAGCAGTGGGTGTTTAATACCTGTGACGGCCCTTGGCTGCTGGGGCTCTGCCTGCAGCCCCCTGCCTTGTGTGCCTGTGCCTGGGAACAACATCAGTGCCCAGGTGTTCCTGCAGTGCTGAGAAATCCACGTCCCAGGGCTGCGGAGTCAGACTCCGCTGCTTTCCTGCCTGGCAGCTTTGCTCCTGTGTGTCTCAGGAATCACTTCCTTTGCAGTAATTGAAAATAAAATTAATTATTAAAAAAACCACTCGAGTAAATTAATTAAAATTATTCCCGGCTGTAACTTTCACAGGGGCAGCAGGTGGCGCTGGGGAACCCGCAGAGCGATCCCGGGATGCGAGGCTGGAGCGCCTGAGTGCTCCCAGCACCTTCACCTGGCTCCCAGCACTGCCGAGAGAATCGGGCAGAGCAGGACCAACCTCAAACCCCGCAAACTGAAGGGCAGTTTCAGCTTTACCTTTGGATTGTTCAGACATTTGAGAAAAAGAACCCATCAACATTCCTACAGAAAGGATATAATTTTGTAGTAGATTCTAGCAAACTGTAGAAAACTATTTAACTCTCCACTTGACGTCCTTTTGGACCTCTCCACAGAGGGAACACCTGCATGATGGAGCTGAAAAATACATTCCCAGGTTTGGAGCAGAGAGGGAGAGGAGAATAAATTATCAATACCTTTATTTTTGTTCTGTTTATTTTTCTTATTTTTATTACTGAGCATTCAGTGGAGGATTTTTTTTTCCCAAATCATTCAGGTTACTTTTCTACTGTTACTTTTTATTTCATTGCCTGCTTCCTGAACCAATATCCAAGCACTTCTGGGAAAAGAGTTATGGATCTGGAAGCTGGATTGTTGTTAGTTGGACTTGCCTTGTAAATAGAGACCTGTGCCTGAGCAGGTTAGCAGAATGGATTGCAAAAAAGAAAGAAAAATATATTACTTCTGAAAATAAAAGGAAAAGGGAGATAGAAGAAGATTACATGCATATATTATTTCTATAACTGACAGCTGAGTCTGCTCTGTGTTTTAAGCAGATTAAGGTCTTCCTTCTGCCTTTTATAAATAGATAAATAAACAAACAAATTAATAAATCCATTTAGTGGCAGTGTTAGATATAGTACTAGGACTTTGGGGTTTTGTTGCACTTTTTGTCATCAAGTGTGCTTTATAAAGTAGAATAAAATCTCTTCAGTAAGAGATTGTTCTCTGTCAGAGCTTGGTCACCTGTGCACAATAACAGAAATGTTCTGCATTTCTGCTGCTTTGGACAGGCCAAAGCTCTCTGCAGACCTTAAGCACAACGCCAGAGGAGAACTGTCCATGCTGTGTGTGTTCAGAGCAGCAGAGCTGGCAGGCAGGGCTCTCCAGCGCTTGTTTGTGGGTGCCAGGCTGTGGCACAGGGCAGGGGTGGCTGCTGTGAGAAGGGGCTTCCCAGCAGAGCGCGGGCACAGCTGCCAGCCCTGCCCGGCCCCAGAGCAGATGGCATCGCTGGCTGAGCTCCCAAGCTTTGCCTACACAAACCTGAGCTCCCAGAGTTCTCCAGAATCTCCTGTGCTTGTGTTCTTGACAAATTGTATTTGCCTCTTCACAACGGGACATGTGGGCGACCTTGAGCTGGCCTGGGGGTTTGGCATCAGTCTGGAGATCCTGCCAAGGAGCAAAACTGGACGAGAAGTGAAGCTCATACCTGCAGGCCAGGCCATGTGTGAGGGATTCTCTGCCTGCTCCAGCTGCTGGCCCTGCCTGTGATGGCCCCAGCTGCACCTGGCACATGCAGGGACAGCGTGTCTGGCTTCAGTGCTGCTCCCGAGCCCCAGGGCCAGCACAGCCCTGCTCTCAGGGCTCGTTGGCAATCTGAGAAATACCTGGGGGGGACAGGGAGTTGAAGTGTGTAAAGTAATAAAGGCTTAGCTCAGTGTGGGAGGAAGCCATCTGTGCCCAGACAGCTGTAACTGAGACCAGGCCGTTGGGTGGAAGAGCAAGTGGCAAAGCAGCTTTGTGTGTAGAGAGGAGATATTATTGCCGAACAGTCCCTGGGCTGGGTGACAGCTCTTAGAAATGTGCAAGTAATTCTCCCAAAACAAGAGGTCCATAATAGACCCCGGACTGGGGAGAACTTTCAAGGCCTTTTTCTTTGGGTATTCTTCCAAGGTCAAGCTCAAGACCACAGGTTTCAATGTCTGTATTCATTGATCCAAAGGGGGATTTTGAGCATCAGCTGCAATCCCTGTTGCTCACACTAAAAGTCTTAGGAAAGGCTTTCCCAAAGCACCTCCGATGCAGTAGCCTGGACTTGGATTGCTCCGTGGAAACTTTCTAAAATCTTGCTCTTCTCACTAGGGAATAGGGCTGACTTTACAGTACCTTTGCCTCACCTTGTACTAGGAGACCTGTGACTAGTCTGTAACACCATTCAGCAGCGTAGCACTCAATACCAAAGGAAATAAAAGCTGGTTTTGTACTTATGACAATGTGTTAAACTATGTTTTAGCTGGCAGTTTTATGGCCTTGTTGACCTCCCATCCTGTAAGGATAAGGGAGTCCAAGGTTGGAAACACGTGGTTAAGGTTTCTGCTGTCAGTATCAGGCATAAGAGAAGGAAACAACAATAGACATGCAAAGCTGCTCATCCTTAAATTAGGATGAAAGGGTTTTCCCTTGTCACCAGAAAACTTCAAATTTTTTATTCACTGATGAAGTTTTCTGCAGTTACCTGGCTCCTGGAAAGTCTCTTCCACATACCCAGTTTACTGTCACCCTCTCTGTGCTGGTCTCCAGCTTTTTCCCACCTCTGGGTACTTTCAGCTTGTCTCAGCCTGAGCTTTGGCGAGCAGCACCTTCTCCTTGAGCTGTCTGAGCACTGCTTCTTCCAGAAGAGGCTGTAAGAAAACATTTCAGTATTTACAGGAGTTGCAAGGATCACAGGGAAGGTCAGGGTGTGCCAAAGGTCGGCTCCTGCACAGTGCAGAAACAACTAACAAACTCACAGGGAGAGAAAGGAAGGAGATCTTGAGGAGTGGGATCTACCACAGGAAGTCAGAAGCAGAGAGCTGGGAGGTAAAGTTTTCCTGGCTAAATTCTCCTTTGTGCTTTATGCACAGAACCCACAGCACGTGCTGGTGACAATCCAGGCTGGCCGTGACACTGGCTTGTGCCTGTCCTCTGCAGGCAGCTCCGAGCTGGCACACAGTCCGTGCCTGGGACAGGATTTCCAAGAGAAGTTCTGTCTTGGTGGTGCTTGAAGAAATTTCTGCGGGCACTATGCTTACAGAACACACAGGGACGATGTAGGGTGTTTCTGCTTCCTTTAGCATTATTTCATTTCCTTCACTCAGACTTGCCCCATCTCTTTCCATTCATGTTCTTCATGTGCAATTTCCATTGACTTTTCATTGCTTTTCTAAGTGAGCTACAGAGTACCTGTCTTGGAAATTTCCCTGTAGATTGAGACTTTATATTCCCCTCCAGGTGTTTGAAATAAAAACAATTAATAGTTGAAGCTCTTTCCTCCTTGATACTCCAACCTCAATCTCAATCAAATATTTGCCCCATATATAAGAAGTTATAATCTATTCCATCCCTATAGGTACTACAAGAAGAAAAGTTTTCTACTACTTCATATTCAGAATCCTCTTTTTTTTTTTAATTCTCAGAGGGATCTATCATATGAGTTTCATCATTAGTGTGCAGAAAGATCAATTTGCCTTGCCCATCATTTTCCATGTCAATTGTTTGACTTCAAAAAACAAAACACAGCAGCTGAGCACCAATAATTTTTAAATTCTGACCTTGTGTCTTTTGCATCTAAACTCTACCTCTGGGTTTCATTGCAGGAAATTTTCACTCTTATGTTTTGTGTTTCCATCTCAATCCTTACCTTTGTTTTCAATTTTTCTTTTTTTCCTTTCTCTTTCCCTTTTCCTCTTCTTGAGTTGCATTTTAAGGCTCAGGCTGCATTTGTTTCCACAAACGCAATAAAACAGGTCAAAAATATATGTTTATCTACCAACACAATAATTTTATTTCCATCCACATTTCAAAAGAGTAAATTCATTTTCAGACAGAAAATATCTATGATGCAATTTTGTTTTAGACTATGGGTAACATGCTTCAGCCTGTGACAGCACTGTTAAAAAGAGAAACCTATTCAGTAGCATTAATCTTTACCCTTCACACACAAAATAGGCTGGATTTACAAGTGCCAAGACACTGATGAAAACTGGAGCAAGAGACGGAAGGAAGAGTGAAGAGAAACACTTGTCAGTTTACCCAAAAAATCAAAAATAATTAAATTTTTTGAATGGTGGCTTTCATGGGAAAGAAAATGCTGGCCCTATTAAGACTCCTCTGCAGCAAGATTTCTCTTCCTTGGCAGCACTTTTCCATCTCAAACCCCTGGAGCTGAGCCAGAGCCCCCTGCCCTCAGTGCCAGTGCTCTGTCCCTGCCCCAGCCACGGGGCTCGGTCCCCTCACAGCAGCTGGGATGACAGAGGAACCCCTGGGTTGTGGTGGCTGTTGAGGAGTCACTGGAAGGAACTCGGCCCTCTGCAATTCTCTGTCCTTTGCCCCATCCCAGGAGCTGCTGATCTTTATCCACAGAGGCTCCAAAGCACAGAGGGGAGTGGCTGAGGTGAGGTGCTGGGTCCTGGGTTGGAAGGAAGGAATTCCGTCCGTCCCTGTTCTTTTGACAGCAGAAAATTCCTCTGCCGTGCACCCAGGTCACCTGGGCCCTCCCAGGAACCCACCTCAGCTCTGCCCTGCTGAAAATGCTGCTGAGGTGGGAAAGGGCTACCATGGCACCAGGTCTCTATAAAAGCCTCTAAACTTTGCCCTTCCTGAGTTTTCAAAAAGGCTGTTACAATTCTAAGAGCACTTCAATAAAATAATATCATAGATGTTTAGTCATCTTAAATATAAAAGTTGATTCTTTCTCTCCTGTTAGTCCCCCCCAAAAGAAAATTTGCTATATTTCATTTTTATTTGTACTTTCTGAAGAGTAATGCATTTCCAAGAAAAGGATTAAATCTCTCAAAGTGAGGTAATAAAAACTGAAGCTATAATGAAACTCACTGGATATACAGGGAGATATTTCATTTAGGCATTGGAATAAAATTCTAGTTACATTCCTGGTCAGAATAATTCATGACCAAAATGCCTCATACTATTTTTAATTGTCCTTGTTTTTCAAATAAAAGTTATAGATGGTCTGGTAAATCATTGCCTGTCAAGCTTAGGTTGTGAATGGCTCAGTGAATCCCAAGGGGCACTTTCGATTTTTAGGGCAATTCATTTATTTATTTGTCTATACTAATAAAGCATATATTTAGAGATTTATATTCTTATTCTACTACTAAAAATGTATGAACCATACGGAGTGACAGGAAGGAAGAACAAGAAGGAGCTTATACAGAAGCTCAGAGGGGTATTGCTATTTTTTTCCCTACCAAGGTTTGAAAAAAAAAGAACTTTTCCATAGAATTCTAGGGAAGAATAGTTACATAATTGAGATCTATTCCTGCTTTTTGAAAAGATATATGAAATGCTTGATTAAACCAAGAACTGAAGAATCATGGCCCATTTAATCTGATTTGTTAGTAATGGTTGTAAATACTCTGTATTTAGTGACCTGACACTACACTCGTTGGAAAACTGAAACAAGGAAAAGACACAGCTTGCTCGTTTCAGAGAAACACTAAAATACAATAGCAGAGACATAAACCAGAATGCAGCGGGAAAGCTGTTGTGGCTTATAATGTACTTTTCAAACCAGCACTGTTATTTTCATTCTTGGAAATATTGTTCCCTCAAACCAGAAAGATTTGCAGTAGAAAGGGAGGCAATTGTCTTGTTATCAAAAATCAAACACTGTTTTTGCTCTCTACCTATGTGGAAAGACACACCTTTCGACCAGAAACTAAGGCAAGATCATAGAGATTCTTTTTCCCTCCCCAACACCCAGAAAAATACAATGGCTGATATTCCAGCAGCTTTATGAATTCTTTAAGTAACTTTACTGCATTTTCACATTCCTCAGCTTCTCTAACTCTGTGACTGACAAGGAAACATAAATTTCCCAGATATGCTTCAAGCATGACTCTCCTCCTCTACCAGAGAGGCACCGAGCAGAACAACTCAAGGTTTGATCAAATTTGCTTTGCAGCTGCTCCTTCTACAGGAGGGTTCACCTCCCCAAACTTTTACTCCAAGAACCATTCATCGCTCTTCCTGTTTCCATAATTAGTTCTTTGCCCATTAGCCAATATTAATACAAAGCAGTGCACAGCATTCATCCATCAGCCCTCGTTTCCCTGGGTCTGTTCCCACCAACAGCCACAGCTCAAATCCAAATTTACCTGTCAGGTGAATTAGTTCAGTGAGTAATGAGTTCAGATGTTCGTTAGTGAATTAGTTCAAAACATCATCAGACATCCAGCAAGGAGATCCAAACAAGCCATCAGTCGTTCCACAGACACATAATCAGTTTCTCAGAAGTTGGATCATGCATTTTCCTGTTGATTATTCTATCCTTTATCTATCAAATGTTTCTGAATGAATTCATTATCCATGCCAGGTATGCACATAAACACCAATCACTACAGTGCTGTTTTAGCTACGATATTCCAGCCTGTATGTTCTCATTTCCACTGTCCTTTATCCACTCCTTCCATAAACCAAAGAGATCCCGCTCCTTAGTTTAGTTTCCAACGTATCCATCACGCTTTTAAACATCCCATCAGTTTAGCTGCAGAATTAGAATAATGAGATTTAGTGTTCTGCATGGCATTGCTTTCATCCCCAGGCCTAACCAATGTGGTCGTTCTCCAGCACTAACCATTAATAATGATGACTTTAATGAATTACAGACCTCCTGCAGCATGCACAGCCAAGGGAAGATGGGAAATCTGCCTCTACAACTCAAGTGTCTCTGAACCAGAAACACATTACCAAAATATGGTGTATATCTAATATAGAAATCTAAAAAAATCCCCGTGTTCTTGGTGTTTGGTGTGACAGAGACCAGTGCTCACCTACACAAACATGATGATTCTGGTGTAGCTACTGCAAGGAAAATGTGTGTCATTGACCTTGGCATGTGGAATATATCCATTTATCTGACTAAATCTGAAAAAAAAGAAAAAGCCATCCCAGAGACACTGCTGATGAATTAAGGCTTTCTATTTCTGCTCTTCCACAAGATATTTCTCTTGCAGCGGGACTGTTGCAGAAGATTTGTCATAAAATTCTAGAGCATCTTCCATGTAGTTGTGGTGACGAGAGTACATTTGCTCTTCATTACCCAATACATCTTGAATTGCTTCCTCCAGCTCTGATGGGCCATTGTTCACTGCCCTATTGTTGGGCAGAAGCTGCAGCTTGAAGATGAGAAACTCACAATGGGAAACCAAGGATTTTCTCTTTGTAACACAACTGGAAAAAAGAAAAACAAACCAACCCCTGAACCCTCAAGTGATATAAAGCAAATAAATGCAAGAATCTGAGCAGACGAATCATTTGAGATGCTAAACATCTCGCCAAACATCTGTTTGTCTCAGCCTGTGAATGAAAGCAGGGGGAGGTTTGCACAGGAGTGGTTCTACTACTGAGTGGGGAAAGGCAGCACAGCAGTGCCAAGCAAATGCAAATCTGCTGCTGCTTGTCAAACTGAATCAAGCCCATGGAATCTTTTTTCTCAGCTGCTCTGAAGATAAGTTCGTCAAATGGACCAATCTTAGTGATGAAATAAAGATACAGGAGCAATATCTGGTGCGCATCAGGATGTACCCAAAATTAATAGGGTTAGAATAGGATTTCTCCAGAGGGAAACAAAAGTTATATCCCAATTTAACACACTCTGTAAGAGAAGAATGCCCTTTTCAAGCAATGCCAAACATAAAAATTTGAAAAGTAGGGAAAATCACTGCACAGCTATCTGCTTGCCAGCATTTACTGACTGCAAATGTTTAAGTGTCTTTCTCTGGGTAAGCAATGCAAAAAGAAAAAATTATCATAGACGCAAATACAGGAAGGTGGTTGATTTTCTCTGCAGGTTCACACACACAAAACCCAAAAGTATCTGCAGTTTACTTCTTTCCAAAGTCATATGAATGACAAAGTAAAAGAATGGGTTTAGTTTATTTAGTTATACTTTTTCTTGTTCAGGAATAAGGAGCTGAACTGAGCAAAAGGGAAAAGTAATAGCCCCTTAAAAACAGCAGTGCTCAAAACCCAGCGAAATAGAAACTAAAGTTCAATATGTTTTCTAAGATAAAGGCAGGGAGAATATTTAAGACTATAAAAGAAAATAGAAATTCATGATGAAGGGGCTCACTGAGCTAGCTCCAGCTCTATTATCAGTGGTGAACGATCAGGCAGATGCACTCCATGGCATCTGTTGTTACAAATGGATTCCAGTGAGTTTTATAAAAATAAAAGATTCAGCCTGCCTGAATAACCTGCCAGTACCTTGTCTGATCTCAATCTGAGTGTGTTTGGCTCTAAAGCCAATTTAAACCCACAAGGTTTAAGCTGAGGCTAACCAGCACAGCTATTGCTGATGCTGGAGATGGATGAGTTGTTTTGCTGTTTATGTTTAGAAGACGGTCAAATGCCAAAACGGAGCTTCTACAGCTGCTGTAGCCTCAGCTCACTGCCACCCTACCCAGGTTGCAGATATTCCTGTGATGCTCAGGCAATTCAGTTTGCAGTGCACGCAAACTGCAGCAGGTCAGAACATCCGCTCCTTCAACTTTCACTTGGGTTACACAAAATCATACATGCAGCTACCCCAGCCTAAAATTTCTTTGGGTTTTGCCTCAGCAGAACTTACTTTCTGGTTAACACAGTAAATCTTTAGCATCGCAGCAGTGGTGGCTGAGGGCTCTGCCAAGCTGCAGCTGCCCTGGAAGCCTCTCTAGGGTGCAGGGCATGTGCTCCTCACCACTGGGCCGCCTGAGGGACAGTTTGTGGTGCGCAGAGAGTGCCTGTGCACCTGCTTTCTCCTGTCACACAACAGAAACCTCTAGTCTGCCCTTTGCATTTTTGAATGGTTCTGGAGATGGGGGAGGTCCTCCACAACTAGAGAAAGGCAAGAGACAGTGGACAAAAATATTTCAAACCGAATGCAAAGAAAACCTCCTTACCCTGAGGAAGCCATGGGACAAGTTGTCCAGAGTGTTTGTGTTTCCCTTAATCTTTGGGGGTTTAAAGACTCAGCTGGACAAAACCCTGAGCATCCTCATCTGTCTCCACAGCTGATTCTGTTTGGAGAATGGCATTGGACTCCTGAAGTCTCTTTCAATTTGCATGATCCTGTGATTTATTTTTTCTTCCTCAGTCCTTCTTGCTGAAGGATTGTCATGGAAATGCTCTGTAAGTGAAGTCATAGCAATGTAAAAAGCTCACAGCAGCACTGCTAGTATTTTAACTCAGAAGGGTTTATCTCATGGCCATGTGAAAATGGAGCAAAATCTGTGTTGGCATCTTCTCCATGGGCATCAACAGCTCAAGAGATTAAAAAAAACCATTAGATAAAGTTTTCTAGGTTTTTCACTCAGAACTTTAAAAGTCTTAGTGCTGTAGGAAGTCACTGGAAAGCTTGAGTGGTCACCTGGAAATGACCAAAACAGGCTCATACTCTTTGTACTCACAGCCTGGTGAATTTTGAAGTCCCTGCCCTTATTCTGAAGGCATGCAAGCAGTGAATCAGTAGGATCATACCCAGTGTCCCTTGCACTTCAAGTCCTACAGCAGTCCAGGTCCCCTTTAGGAAGCTTTCAGCAGACTTCCAGTTAAACCAGCAAAAAAAGGTTTAAAACACCTGACAAATTTATGAGATACAAGTTCAGTAGAAATGCATCTCAAGAAAAAGCAAAGTCCATGTTCCTGGTTTAGACGAGTGAGTAAAACACTCAGAACTGGCAGACCCAGACCTACTCAGCTGGTGGAGCTACCTGGTCGTGCCAGCTCCTGGCCATTTCTGCTCGTCGTATATCCAGCTACTCACTCCTATAATCCACCCTGGGTTTTAAACTCTACCAGGCCCTCCAGGGAGAGCTCCCTTTACCTGACTCGCTACAAACCTTACCAGATGTTCCAAATCGATTAGGGGCCAGATGTTCCCAAGCCGTTGGGCGCCAGATGTAGCACTGGGTCAGGCCGGCTAGGCCGAGGAGCCCAAAGGAGAGCCAAATCAAAGACCACACAGAGACAGCAAACGGAGAGGGCAAAAAGAGAGAGNTGCAAAACTCAGGACAACAAACTCTGTTCAAATGATACAGATAACTGTAATTCCTGTTTCTCCCACTGAGAAATATAAACAATATCAGCTGCCTAGTCAGCAGATTGTGGAAAGGAAAGGAAAGGAAAGGAAAGGAAAGGAAAGGAAAGGAAAGGAAAGGAAAGGAAAGGAAAGGAAAGGAAAGGAAAGGAAAGGAAAGGAAAGGAAAGGAAAGGAAAGGAAAGGAAAGGAAAGACAGAACCCCCCCACTTAATAAATGGTGTTTAATTTTTTACAACACCCATCAAGGTGTCAGTGTGCACCTGAACAGGCCAGTTTTAGTTTCCTGGAAAGATTTTCAAATGCCCTAAAATGACTCTATAACTTTTTCTCCACAGTTACTCAAGCTCCAAGTAGATTCTGTAATAACTCAGAGTTAAGCAAACCCTCCCAAGCAGGGCTTTATTGTGGATACACAGCTCTGTTTCACCGTCGGCTTCACATAAACTGCTCTGCGTTGTGCTCACCCAGGGCAAGGTGCTGGGCAGGCAGGGTTTGGGTTCTGCTCCCTGCAATGTTACAGCAAACACGGGGTAAGACAGATGGAAAGGACAACTTGCCTGTATTATTATTTCTCTCACGGAAAGGCACCACTACACTTCCTCATCCTCTCTTGTTATTGGCTGTGTGCTGCAAGCTCAACCTCCAGAATATTTCCCTGTTCTAAAAACACTGGAAGCGATGGCAAGTGCTTCCCTGAACCTGCCTTTCTGGCCCATTATAATATTGCCTTTACCCACCAACTGCTGCAACAAAAGCTTGGTTGGGAACACGGTAAGCTGAAGGGATAAACAAAGCCTGAAAGAGGCAGAGCAGAAGAAATGCAGCCCAGTTTGCTGTGCTGTTTTCCACAGGAGCCCAGCTCCCTGAGCCGTCACTGGCGAGCTGGGCGCTGGTGGGGAGGCATCGAAGGGGAACGGAGCCACCCGGGAAATCTCCGCGCGTGACGGAGCCACCGAGCCCCAGCAATACCTGCAAGATGTGGCTCTGTTTGTGCTGCCTGCAGCTGGAATCCCAGTGCCAAGAAATTAAAACCCAATCAGCTTTATTGGCCTGCTGATGCCAGGGCAATTAGCATTCATTTCTGGCAGCATATGCCCAATGCTGCTCTGGCTCCACGTGAACGAACCTCCCCAGCCCGGGCTGCTGCTCTGCTCCGCGGCTGCCACTTCTTGGAGACCCTCTTTGAGCCCCCACTTCTTCAAAAGCACAGGAGCAACGAGGCGAGAGGCAACAGCATCCTCCAGGGCTGCAGAGGAATATTAAAACATCCTGGCAATTAGTCCCCTTTGGCTCCATAAACCCAGCAGCACTAAAAAATGTTTTGTTACGTGGAGAACTAAGTTTCAAAGACAGGAAGGGGCATTTGGGGTGAAAAATGCAGAGGATCCTTGTTTGCACTCTACAAGAGGTTTCCCTAATGCTTTAATTAAGTGTGTATATTTGGAAGTGCTTAATAGTTAAATTAAAGCCTAGATATTAGTTCTCTAGGAGGAGCTGTGTTTTTATATCAGAGTTCTGCATTTATAATGGAGTAGATCACATCAAAACAACATGTATTTAAATCAGAATATACTTCTAAATATACCTAACCTCCACACATAAAAACTCCCAGCAGGTGCCTTGTTAAACAATAAGGAACATAGGAGGTAGATTGCTGTTCTGAAGCCTTCGGTGAAAACTAACTCTAATTGTGTGCTTACATTTTTTCTAATAAATTGTAAGAGTAAATCTCTTTCTGGTACAAAAAGAGACTTTTGCACTTTAAGCCAGCAAGCTAAGCAGTGTGATTTCAAGATATCATCTGCCTTGATATTTAGGACCTAAATCTCAGAGTATTAATATTTGATTCTGTGAGCACCAAAGTATCTTTGAAAGCATAAGCCTCGTCCCAAAGTCTTTAAATGCCTTTTTTTCCCTTTCATGCTCCAAATTCAAACACATAGGACCCAGACATTACTCAGAAAGAAATACCCACCTTCACTCTCCCGGAAAAAAAAGATATAGTGGGCATAATCGAAACATTACTGGGAGTTAAAAAAAACCAAGCTTCTTTGCATACCTTCTGGAACAGACAACACTGGGATGTTAATTAAGAGCTTTTCCATTTAGCTTCACTTTTCTTCCTTCTTTCATTAGAGCACTTAATGAATCTGCAAGGGTTTTTCAAATGCTGACTATATTTACAAGTAGACTCTGACAAATGCAGGAGCCTCTGAATCCTCAGCTAACCCAGACCATAATTTGATCAGCAGCCTGAGGCAGGAGAGGCACACACACTTGTTTGTAAACAGCTCAGAGATTTTTCTCCTTGGAATGAGAGTTTTTCTCTTTGACTCCTTCATACCAAGGCCTAACTGTGAATTTTGCTACGTTTCAAACCCTCCTCTACTGAACAAATTGAAAATTTTGGTCATGCTAACCTAAAGCTTTAACTTAATATTGCCTTCTTGCAAACGAGAATAAGAAACTGTGACATAAAGGCTAAATTATCAACTTAAGAAATAAGTACCTAAAAAAAAAAAAGCAGGAACTCTTTAGAAGCTGAGATCTTTTATTCACCTAAGGAATAATAACAGCCTACAAAAATGGCAAAATGGCATCACCACCCTCCTCAATCATCTGCGAAAAGCTTTAGTTGGCCACAAAGCCTTTTATAGAAGGAAATTTAGTGTGGAAATTTGATCTGGGACCTGTGGCCTCTTGGGAAATGTAGTCTTGCAACTGGCTGCCCATCTGGTAGCAGGCCTTGTTTCATCACTGGGGAATGAAAGGAGCCATTTTTACCAGGAGTTTACTTTTATTTACTTTCTAATCCTGCATGGAAGATCTCTAGGTGGTCTCTTTCCAGATGTGACTTGACTGAGCCTTTTTCTAAGGGGAGGAAAATTTGAATTCCTAGGGAGGGGATTATGGGAAATCTGCTACTTTAAGAAGGAATGAGTGAGCAGTTTTCTGGTTTAATTTAACAGGGATTGTATGTGGAGCTCTTAGGAGGAAGAAGTGCTGCTCCTGGCATTTAGGCAGGAAAGACAGATATTCTTTTTCATCAAATGAGAGTTTATAGATGGCATCTTTTGTAAGGGGTCTTCTTTGAGTTGGACAGCCTATAGAAACAAGAAATCCAGCTGTGAACAGCTTTTAGGCCCAAACAGAGGGAGCAGTAAAAAGGCTAACAAGGAATGAAAGAAGCTAGTGGGGTTTTGTTGAGTTAGGTTTGCTTGGTTTAGTTTGGTTTGGTTTTTTTTTTTTCCCTTGGTTGTTTGGTTTCTGGGTTTTTTTTGTTTGTTTATTTTAAAAATTATTTATTTATTTTATTCTTTACTTTTTAAAGCTATTCAGAAATGTTCCCTGTCCCTCTTCTGAACAGATCCTAAGTGTTAGAGTTGCAGATGCTTTCTCTGGAGCTGCACAAATCTCTTACAGCACAGGGGGTGATTACACTGTCCTTGATGTTCCTCCACTGCGCTGTTGACCCAGCTCGGAGCTTCACCTTTGCATTGCCAAAGCCCACCCAGAAAACCTTTCTGCTGAAGCTGGAGGGGTTCCTACACCTCTGCCTCACCTCAGGTGTTTCTGATGTTGATAATGTTGCATTGATTTGCCAGGGAACCTCAGGGTTATCTGTACAAGCAAAGATTATCCCCTCTGGAAATACTGTGCAGGGGCGTTTTCTTTACTGAACTCTGGCTGTAGTGACTATGCTGAAGAACAATGAAGGATGAGAAATCCTCCCTCATCAACTTCTCCTCTCTTTCTGGCTGTCTGAAAGGTTTGAACTCTGATTGTGGTGGCTGACAGGCAGCAGGGCTGGTTCCCCCTCGAGTTTCCATGGGATGATGGTGATGGGCTGCACAGAGCCTTGAGCAGGTGTAATGTGAGAACAACTCTCCTCTCAACTGCTTCTCTGCTCTGGCAGAGCTGTTGGGCCATCACACCTCAGCTTTGAGGGTAAAACCCAGCATCCTCAAGGCTTGGGGCACGGGGGAGCAGGAGAGCTCCTTACTGCTCACAGAGCCTCACCAGTTCCGCCCAGTTTCTGAGCAGGAACCTCCTGGAGCTCTGAGCCTCTCAATTATTTTTCCTCAATCTTTTCTCAGCTTTTTAATTGTTGCTGAATCGTGAGAAAGAGCACAGGTATGGGGCATGCTGAAATCAAACAGTTGTCCCAATTCCACCCTCCCCTGCTGCAGCACCTTCCGGAAGGTGGGATGAGCAGCACCACCCAGTACCTCATTTATTAGGAGGTACTAATGAGCACATTCAGTCTCAAGTGAAGACCCTGGTGTGCGTGGGTCAGCTTCATCTGAAATCTAAGGAGACCCAGGGAACTGATTTACTGCAAGATGTTAATTAGTTTTATTGAAAGCAATGGCAGCTTAAAAACACAGCGAAAATACTTTTTCTAAGAGTGTTTTGTCGAGAGGATAAAATCAGAGCTAGTGACTAGGAGGGAGAGAGGAGAGCAAAAAGATAACAATTTGATTGAAAAAGACAGAGAAATATTACCATAGGCTTTAACAACTTATTATAATAGCCAATGATATCATCTTGATTTCACAGTGAAACTCAATTTTATGTGTCAGCAAAGCAATCTCAAAGTGCTGAGCAGATGTCAGCTGCAGATCTGCCATGTCAGTGATCAGGAAAGATGTTTTCCATGAGCAGGATCAGAGCCATTCGTGCAATGTTATTTTTTCATATACTTTGCACTGAATGTGGAGGGTTGCAAGGCTTAAAAAAAGTAATTCCTAATCTCTGCAAGTCATGGATTTTGTTCTTTTATGTGGTTTTTGTAAAGAATATTTTCTGCAGCAATCAGGAGACAAGTTAGGGGCCTGGAGGAAGCATAGGATAAGGGGCTTTTGGAGAACACTTTGGGTAGGGCTGCTATTTCAGTTCATTATTTTGGAACTGAATTCCCCTGCAAATCTTTGCAGTCTTTGTAGAGCCTGGGCAAATTCATAAAACCCTTCCCTGAAATACTTGCTCAGCCTTTTAAAAATTAATTTAGTTCTGCACCTGAGCATCCCATTTCAGCCGCCTCTTGGCTGGTGCTCGTGTAACTCTTTATGGATACACACAGTTCTGGAAAGCACAATTTAACTTCTTGTGCACAAGAAATGATACCAGAAAGGAGTTTCACCCCCCTCTCACTGTTACTAGTGGAATATTGGTGCTGGAAGCCAGGTAAGGCTTTGAAACAGGGAGCATGACATGGCAGAGTGGTACATTCCGGGTAAAATCACTGCTGTTGAGAACCCGGCGGGTAAAGGGGCTGAAGTGAGAATTAAAATTGGGATTAGGGGATGGTAAACAGGCAACTGCCCACTGCCATGTGACTGCATCTGAACAGACTGCACACAGACATGATACCAAGCGAGATTTCCAGGTTTGCAGTATTGGACTTGATCCTATTTTCTCTGTTTTCCCTGAAGTAAGAGAGTGGCTCAATAACCTCACACGTCAATTTTAGCAGTTTGTGGTGGGTTTTTTGTTTGGTTGGGTGTTTTTTTTGGTCCTTTTTTCCTTGTTTATTTTTGTTTTTGTTTGTTTTTGGTTTTGGTTTTCTGTTCAGGGATTGACTTTCAATTCCATTTCTTCCCCAGGGGTAAAATATTTTGAAGATTTCAAAATCTGCTACCCCTCCAGGGTGCAAAGATGGGCCTAGTCATTAGGGCGAGCTCAGTTGTGCTGGACCCTGGCTCAAGTCTTGATACTGCCTAGAAATTTGAAGCCTGCTTGCAATGCTGTTCTTTGGCTTTCAAAGCACAGGAGTTTTTCCTTTTTCCTTATTTTTTGGTTTTTTTAGCTTTGGCTTAGCCCAGAGCTTGCTTTGCACAGGGGAGTGTCCAGCCTCAAGACTCTGAAGCAGACAGAACATTTCGAGCTCTGCTTTTGCCCAATGTCTCATCAGAATCAGTAATTTCACTCCCAGCATTGCAAAAGATTTCTCACTATTTTAAGTACAGGTGAAATTAATCCCATTCTAAGGTTATGACTAGTGATTCTTTCGTTTTCTATATTCAGGTCTTCACCTTCGAGAATGGAGGCTAAAAGGAGAAATGTTGATCTTTAGATTCAATGCAATCAAGGAAGAGCTAGAGCAGCATTAATTCTGACAGGACAGTGTGCACAGTGAGAGGAGGAAAGAAGTCTCTGATATCTCATTATCTATAAATAATGCAAATGAATATTTGAATGGGAAGAGATGAAGCTGGATGATTTATTCCTCCTTTTCCTGAAGGAATGGATTTATAGTGATTGCTGCGAAAGGATCTGTGAGTGACTGGGCATGTCAAATGAAGGTCAAGGGGGAGAGTCGTGGAGTGCAGCCACCTGTGGGATTTTCTGGTCAGGAACAGTTGAAGAGGTAGAATTGGAACTACTGAAACTTCCCTTTGTGTCTGAACTGTCCCTGTGCATGGAAGCCAGGTGCCCTTCACAGAGGTCATGAACAGCAGAACGCTCTGCTCTGCTCTCTCTGGCCGGAAGATGCGAGTTCTGCACACAAATGGTTCAGCCCTTTCACCGCAGCAGAGTGTGCTTGGAGCAGGGCTTGGCAGAGTGGGAGGAGACGCTTTCCATTCATCACTCTGAGTTTTGTTTACAGAGATAAACAGGAGCTGTAAGATCAAGCTCAAATCCTGAAATTCATCTTTGTTTTGTTGCTCTCCCGGGCCCAGAGGCAGAGGAAATCAAAGGGCACCGATTCTCCAGCCTTGACTTGCAGCTGCCCCTGTCTAAAAGCATCATGCAACATCTGGGAAACATTCTTCCCACTTCCTAATCTTTTTCCTGTTGATTATCAAATCCTGCTGGCTGCAGAGGTCAAAGGGACTAGCACTGATCTTGTTCCAGTTGTCCAGATTTAGTGGATTTTGAGGTGCGCAGACATGCTGTGTCGAGCTTCTGCATTCTGCTGGCCATTGCCATTTCGGGGAGTCCTACAGCTCTCTGTGCTGTTCTGTGACAGAAAGGAGGGCTGGGAGGGAAAGCAGGGAAGTGGCACAAGCCCATGTTCCTGCCCCAGGGCAGCAACAGCTCCTCCTGAAAAGTTGCTGCAGGATGTTGGTCCAATCAGTCCTTGTTAATCTCCACAAAGGTGATTGCTACACACTCCCAAGCCAGCCTATGCCAGCAGTTTCCCTTGCAGTCATTCAATAATTAGTACCATACTTTAATTTGAATGAGTCAGGCTTTATCTTTCATCCAGTGGTTGTTATTGTGCTTTTATGATATACTGAACAGTCATTTACCACTTGATATCTTCTCCCTCTGAATATATTTGTGCATTGTCGTCGAGTTACTTCTGGGTAGCCTAAATAGATTTTGATAAGGTAAACAAATCTTTCTGCTGACGCTGATGGCACAGATTGGGTTTGAAGTATGATGGTATCACTCTAATCAGCCCACGAGGAAGAAAAAACAACTTCTTTTCAAAGACAGAGTCAAACATGGGATTGCAAATCCAGTCCTTGCTCTATCATCAGGTATTCCAGGGAGGGTACGTGTGTCTAGACTTTTTATAGCTGCCCTTAAAAAAGCAGAAAACAAAAAATCAACCCAAAACTAAAAAGAAAACCCTGCTTCCTGTGTTTTAACCTGAGATTGGGGGGAAAATTGCTTTTACTTGACCCTGATGACACGTCTCACCCAGCTCAGCTGGCAGGTTATTTCATGGCAGATGAACTGTCTCCATTCTAAATGCTCCTGTAAAGGGTCATGTGCCTTCAGACCCTGCTGCACTCGGGTTTGTGTGTGTGTACAGCAAATCCTCCTCCTTGCCATTCGAAAGTTGATCTGTTCATGGCATCATATCTGAATTGCTGCACAGACTGGACAGTCTCTCAAGGTTTTTCCATTTGAAATGCCTGAAATCTGATTTGGAATATTTGTAGCACTGCAGCACTGGCTGGAAAGGTAATCTCTTGTGAAGCTTGTGTAACCTCTCCCGGAATTTGTGTGCAACTGAACAAATACCCTGTGCTTTTCTTAGAAGAAAAAGATGTGTTTTAGAAAAATTCCTTCATTATTCTTTACTGCTCACATTCATTTGAGTTTTGTGAAAGGAAGGGGACAATTAGAGTAGTTCTTATAACCTTGCAGCTTTTTTTTCCAATTTGAAGAGCTATCAGATGACTGTATTATGAAAAGCAGAACTCATTTGTGATGTTTGCAACACAGAGACCCACCCTGGGTGATTTACAAATAAATGATGTCCTATAAGAGAAAAGAAATTGCTTCCATGGGGTGTTGCTTTTCAATAGTTTCAAATAATTGCAGTTACGAGGGCACTGTGCTGATTGCTGCAATGGACCAGCGCTCGCCTTGCACTAACTCTGAGAAATGAAGCTCCAGTTATAGCTCCAATCCACAGCCCACTTCAAATAATTGAAATATTTGACTTGACTCGAGTGGACTTGGCTGTGCAAACAAGCTCCATCCTGCTCACCCAGGAGCCTCTGCAGGGGGGCAGAGCAGCTGGGCTTTCTTGCCCTGCTTTTTGCCTTGGCAGGTCCCAGAGTGGGGTCCGGAGCCAAAGGGAAGGGGACAGCAGGGTCTGCAGGCCTGGGGACACTGCCACGGGCAGTGTCCTCGTGTCTCCCACTCCCAGAGCATCCTGGACATTGCTCACCTGGCCACGGGTGTGGTGACAGCTTGTTCCAGTGGCAACGCAACATGGAGAGAGAGAGGAGGCAGGAGAAACAGCTTGAGAATTCATTAAAATTTCCATGCCAGAAAAAAGAATGAAGACGTATATTGGGCAATGCTGGAATTGCTCAGTATTTTGTGGGAATTGCATAGAGTGAGTGAAAAGGAGTATTCCAGGGTGAATTCACAAACAGATTCCTGAGTAAACTCCGTGGCTGGAAGTGTAAGATCTGCAGTAACCTGCCCCATTCTTGTTTTCTCCTTGGTCTTTCTAATACATGGACTTATTTCAGCTTCAAACTCCATGTGCCATCCCTTAGACTTCCAGTTAATGGAAAAATCTCTTTCATACCCTTGATGGGATGTGTGTTACTGCAGCTGAAGGCTGGGAAAGTGCAAGAAATCAATAGGGTTCTGTTTTGCATAAAATTAACAGCGTGGAATTTAGGTGTCTGCCTCCTGTACACAATTTAATTATTCTAAGCACAACCCCCCTTGAAAGAGAGCCCAGGACACGCGTTTGTCTGCAAATGAACGAGGCTTCCATTACAGTGTAATGCACTGGAAAAGACTCCAAAAAATCCGCTTGCTCACCATAAATTCTTTTCTCTTAGAGGAGTTCCTGTAATTGAGGAGCACTGGAAATCCTCTTCCAGTAAACTTTGAATTGACTATTGAGTACTGAGGATAAAGTACCACCAGGATGTTCTTCGTCTCCCTATTGCATCCCCTGTTCCCAATCAGTCGAAGGAACTGGCAGCTTTGATTTACTTTGCAGAAAACTGGTGTTCTTTGTAGGAATGAAAAAACCCACAGAAAATAAGGAAATGCACCTGTACAGTCAGGAGAAGATGTCATCAACTGTAATATTGTTTCAGTTTCTTTCCATTATTTCATTAGAGAAATTAATGTTCTATTTCAAGTAAGTGTTCAGAGTCAAACAGGGAATCATGTTTCAGTTAATATAATCCAAAGAATGAGACTATTCTTTGTCTGTACCTTTTATTTTTATTTTTTCCAGAACTCCACCAGGGCTTGGAGGTTTGCATAAGATTTTTTTTGTTTTACTTGCTTCTAGGATTTAATAACTGAATTCCTGTTTTTCCCATTCTCTTTGTTTTTAGATACTAAACCTAGCAGTATTTATTATCTATTTGTATACACTTGAGTTATCTATGAAATTAAACATTCATTGAAGAAATTACTCAGGCATTTGAGCAATTAAAGAAAAAAGGGAGAAAATTCCAGCATAGACGATTGTTAATCTTGCTTATCTTTAGCAGACGGGAGACATTTACTACATGGGTTGCTTTTAAACATTCCATTAATGGTGCTGAGGCTTTGCCTTCCCCCAGCCTGTAAATTCCATTTATACAGTCCCAGATGTTGTTAACACCTTTCTATTCTGCTTTCCCGCCATAATGTAGGAAATAAAACGTGTGGCTATTAAGGGATCCCCCAGCCTGGAATTGTGGTGTTGTTCCCGCTCACCTAAGAGCACACACACTTTGTAGGTGTTGATCCTGGTTAGAGATTTCCAGCATAAAAAGCTGCTGTCCAAGTGTAGATCCC
This sequence comes from Pomatostomus ruficeps, assembly GCA_013400735.1. Taxonomy (NCBI): domain Eukaryota; kingdom Metazoa; phylum Chordata; class Aves; order Passeriformes; family Timaliidae; genus Pomatostomus; species Pomatostomus ruficeps. The sequence continues at coordinate 304,378 of VYZT01022875.1, read as the reverse complement.
TTTGTGATCCAGGGAATCACAATGCAGAATGTGTCTCCTTTCAGTGTTATGATTAAAGCTCAAAATATTCCAGAGACTTGCAAATGAAGAACGCCAAAAACAAATGCTGCCCATTTTTAGCTGAATTGTTGAATTCCCTTGGGTCTGCAGAAGCAGAATACAATTTTCTGAAATACTCAGCTCCTCTTCCATTAGCTGTTTTGCTTTTTCCATTTTCTCCAAATGGAAGAGGCGGAGGCATATGACAACTTTTAGAATATATGTTTAGAATATGTCTCTTGGAGCAATTTAGCTGAAGCCTGGACAGAAATGCATTTTCTCAGAAGGACTGAAATAATGAGTTAAGTGAAAGAATTTGGATCAATATGAGATGAATGCTTGGTTTGTGCCTTCTTTTGCTGTGTCTTGTTTTTCTAATAAGAATAAATCAGAGCTCACAAAATGACTGACTGGTGCAGGAGCAAGAAAGAGCTTAGGACTGGGGGGAGTGCCTCCAGTTCCCTGCTGTGATTTTACCCTTTTGGCAAAATCTAACCCCCAACATCTGCGGGCTTGGGTTTCTCGTTTGCCGAGCGGCAGCAGCAGTTTCCAGATGAGTGAGGAAATGCACAGGGTGGATCCTGCACGTTTGCCTGGCTGGCAGCTGGAAGCAGCGAAGGTGGCAGATATTCCCTCATTCCCATGCCATGCTTGGGCACTCTTTGTCCTGAGAACATCCTTCCCTGGCTGCCTTGCACCCTCCAGTGCCTGAGTGTCCCTGTGTTTGATCTCCTCTCGTGTCCATGGCAAACACGGCTGTTCCCACACGAGGCTCACGCTGATGCTCTCTAAAGGCCGTCCCTGCCCTGCGAGGGCAGCGCTGCTTTCCAGCGAGACTTCAAACAGAGCCCTAAACTGTTTGTTTCTCACCACAAGACCCCTTCTAACTTTTGAAAGCTTCACCAAAGCGTTTTATGTGCTTGCATGTCCAGATTCCTGACTTGATGGAAAAGGAGGGAGGCAAAGCGTCACTGCAGGAAACTGTTCAAAGTGAATTTCTCCATTTCCCTGCAAATGCTTTTGTTTTCTACCTCAAAAGAAGCTCAAAAAAAAATATTTTTCCTTCATCCTTCCTTGTGAAGAGGAGGAAAAGGAAAAAGGAAGTATAAAATTCTAATTTTCTTTCTCAGATTTACTGGGCCTGTCAAAACTGCTAGAAGTGTCTTTACACTTTTGAGCTTTTTGATATTCAAAAGTCCTCATCACAAATCTCAAAACCAAGAACACAAGAACTTTTGACATGAACAGTGAATAGACACAAATAAAAATATTTGAGATATAATCATTAAAAAACCTGTGTGTAGGCAGTATTCTGAATTATGGGGCCTCAGGCAGCCCCTCCCCAGCTCTGAGGGCTCAGTGGAAACCTCTGAAGGAAAAGCTCAGAAAAGCTTGTGCCTGAGTTATTGCACTGTGCTGGATGGTAATGCCTTTAGACTTGTGATTCAGACGTTAAAATGAAATAATCAAAGGTAATATGCTGAGAAAATAGGGGTTAATGATTTTATTGGTTAGTATAATATCACTTAATGCCAGAAAGTATCTCCTGCTTGTAAACAAACCTCTATCATTCCTCTGCATTCCATGGTGTGTTCAGCAATGGTTTTTATTTGCATAGAACAAATAAAACTGAGATCTGGGACCAGGTCTTAGAAAATAAAACCATTTTCTTTCTCAAAACACCCTTGCTGCATACTATGTTTTTGAGGTATTTTTAACAGAGGTCCCAATCCTGCAGTCCAGATTGGATCTGCCAGGGCAGCCTCCCTGATTCTGCCGCCAGCTTCTCAAGCTCTTCTCAGTCTGGAGTCTGGGACACTGTTCTGGGTTCCCTCCTATGTGCTCATTTTTGGGGTTGGGAGAGCGTGGGGGGTCTGGAGTGTCCTGTGAGACAGGAGAAAGCCAGGAATGTGTTCACCTATGTTCCAGTGGTGAACACATTCCTGTTTCCTGTGGCTCGAGGAGAAGTCAGAAGTTGTTTATCATTAGCCAGCTCCACACTCTACTTGTGTCAGAATTTTGAACACTGTAGGATCGACACTTTTCAATTGCACCATGTGTGCATTTTGGAGATTTACTCCTTGGGAGAAGCTGTGCTTAGGGAGGGTATTTTAAATATAAGATGCCTCAGAAAGACATTGTTGTTCTGGAGGCAGAAGAGAAGTGCTCTGTTTCCAAACCTAGGACAGGGTAATAAGATCTGTCCTTTGCATGATGTCATTGTGAATTCTCAGAAAACACATTTCGTTCCCAACCCTCCCCAAAGGTCTGCAAGAGGCTGCAGCTGGAGAGCAGGCCAGCTCGGTCCTGTGCTGTGATTGCAGCCTCTGGGGGACTGAGCAGGATGAGCCACTCTCCATCTCCTCGGCACTGGGTCGCAGCTCTGCTCAGTTAATTATTTCTGGTACTGCTGCCCCAGAAAATGCCTTAATGATGATGTTTCCAGCTGCTGCAGGATAACAAACAAATAAATAAAAGTCAGAACCAGTGAATCTGAAGAGCTGACTTGTAAAAAAAGCCCAACTTTTTTAGCTTCGTGTTCACGGTTGGTGGGGTAACGTTTTACAATGTTTTCTCGGTTTTATGGTTATTTGTGTCCGGGGACTGGAGAAAGGCTTGATTTGTGTTTTCCCAAAGGTCCCTTCCAATGGCTGTAGTACCTCATCATCCCTTGGCCCTTGCAATTTTTAGAGAACAGCTTCTGTAAGAAATGCTCTGGGCTTCTAGAAATGGCTCATGCAGTAAAAACCTGCCAGAAATGTGCTGGAAAGAGGCACTTGCTGTGTACAGCCAGTGGATTAGGAACGATAGTCCTCTTCAGCAAATATCTCCTTGTGTGTGAAATCAGCTTAAATTCAGTCTGCCCTGACCCATCTGTGGATGGGATAGCCCATACAGATGACATATAACCAATAAATTTTCCACTATGGGATGAGTAGTTCCTAATGTTGTATAAAGCTGGAAGCTTGTGCTTCTTTACTTTTCCCTGGGGAAAAAAAAAAGAAAAAAAAGGAGGAAAAAAAGAAGAAAATGAGGAAGAAACTGCTATGGTGAATTACCACAGGGCTGACACTGACTCTTGCTTTTCTTGAAAATGCAGATTGTACATTGATTTTCTGTTCATTACAGGTATTAGTTAATATATTTAACAACCTATGATTAAGTTGTAATCACCATGCTCCTGGTTAACAAAAGAGGTAAGAGGCATGTTTTTACACCAAAACCTCGCTTCTTTAGATAGTGCACAGATGATCCCAGTCAGGGAGAGAGAATCCTAGAAGGGAGCTGCTTTAGCACTCTATGTCATAAAGGTGAAGCCAGAAAGAACTTAATTTTTGTACAAATTTACTGGCCCTTAGGATATAGAACACAAAGTACTTTTCCTTGATGTGGAAGAAAAAAATCCCAGAACTATGAAGTAAAATGGTTTTGTTCATCTAGTCCTTGGTACAGGTTTGGAATGTGGCCCCAAGCCAGGTTAACTTCTCACCTGGATGTGTTTGAACTGCTGGACACTGAGGATGGACCTCAAATCTGTTCAGGTCCCCAAAGCAGGAAGGCTCTCCCTCTCTAAGAATTGAAAAGGACTTGAATCCTTGACTACATCCTACATCATCCTGGCCCTGCATACAGGATTTCTAAAACTGTTTCAGGAGATCAGTGATTCCGCAGCAGGAGGGAGACACTGGTGTTGCCCTGAGTTTGCAGTGTTTCAGTGTTTTTCCTTCTGTAAATATCCTTAGACCTTTTCTGTAAACATGGCCATGGTTCTCTTAGTAATTATCTATGCTTTCCTAAACTGTATCTATGTTTATAATTCCAGTATACTGGGTGGAGAAATATGATTGACAAATGCTTTGACCAGTGGATTATGAAGGTGTTGATTTCTACCTCCAATCCACGGTGATTTGTGAAAACATATAAATAAAAGCAGAGGGTTCCGCCCTCTCTCTCTTTCTGCCCTCTCGGTCTGCTGTCTCGGTGTGGTCTGTTATTCGGCTCCCTTTGGGGCTCTCGGCCTGGTGGGCCGGCCTGACGAGAGCTACACACTGGCCTCGTGAGAAGTGGAGAAGGTAGGAATAAATGCAGAAGGTAGATGTAAGGCCACATGGTTAATTTACTTCAGCTAATTGATTTCCTGAGATGCATTTCAGCTTTAAAAGGATTTATGCAAGATGAGAAACTACAAAAGGTGGTTTATTATATGGCCTCAAAACAGATGGAGATGTGGAGAGACTGGGGAGTGGAATGGAAAGGAGGAGGTGGCACATGGCACCAACTCTAGGTCAGGCTCTGTCTCCCCAGGAGAGAGGATGCAATCCTGTCATGCACGTGTCTTGGTTGTACATCTCCCTGAATAATGCCCTAAAAATAGAATCTGCCACAGCCTTCACTCTGAGACATTGGTTCATAATTCCCATGTAGAAGACCATGCCTTTCATTCTGGGAACTGGTTGTTCAGTCGCATGTGCCAAGTGAAATGCCAAGTGTTCGTGTTACCAGCGTCTGAGAGAAGACTGGCTCATAGAGGCTGGAGGAATTAATTCTCCATTTTCTTCCTAGAAAGTTGATTTGGGTTTTTTTATTATTTTTTATAATATGAATGAAAATCTGAGTTAAAATGTTTAATGCTGACTTTGGCTTGGATATTAAGGCATGCTCAAGGCTCTGCTTTAGCTGAGAGTGTGTGTGTGAAAAGATTCTTCTGTGCTGCTTTTATAACTCTCTCAGGGAAATTAAGTTTTGCTGGCACACTAATTGCTGCATGTCTGTGAAGTCTGATAGGCATGGATTTCCTTCCCTCCCTGGGAGATCCCTTTCCATGCTGGAAACTGCCAGACTGTCCTGTGTGCAGGACACCACATTTACCTTTCCCTTTCAGAATGTGCCCTCCCCAGCGCCTCTCACTCTGTCTGCACCTGGAGCTTAGAAGAGGAAAAGGTTTTGGTTTTTTTTTTTACCCTGAAAGAGTTCAAGGCCATCAAACTCCTCTTGATCAGAGCAGCACTTTCAGTTTTTGTCCCAGATGTGTGATAAATCCCTGCGGACTTAACCCTGATTCCAAATTGCCGTACAGAGAGCAAAGAGCCCTCCTCAGACACACTCCACATCTATCCCCCTTGATCATTACTGATTCGAGAGTCTGATATTTCACTGTCATCTCTACTTGAGATGATTAAGTCTCTCAATCTTTAGTCTAAAGGAACTGATATGAACTACCCTGACAGGACAAAGTCTTCCCTCTTCATCTCTCCTGCATTTCAAAGATGCCTGAAACGAGCTGATAAATGGGATTTCAGATGATGGAAGAGGCCCGTCATGCCAGCTCCATCATTTTCAAGGGCTGCAAAGATGCTGACTTCTGGCAAAGTTTTACAGACCTTGGATGACTAAGCAAGCTTCATTAACTCAGATTTGACTAATTGCTCGTTTAAGGAAAACAAATAAAAACAGAAAAACTCAGAGCCAGCAAGCCAAATGCTGTGAATAGGATATGGAGAAAATTACTTGAAAGCCAGCTTTGGGGCATGTGTGCAACCCTGCTTTTATTTGCTGCTGCTCACATCTTTCCTGCTGCTGCATTTTTGTCACCACTGAAGGCCGGTGTATCAGCCATAATTCTCCTTATGCTATCAGCAGCTATTGCTTTGTTATCCACTGATTGCACCCTTCTCACTTTCTTCATTCTCTTATTTAGACCATTTCAGTAAAAAGGAAGCAACAGAAAAATCTTATCTCCCCTCTGAGCAACACCCTGCTGGAATCTGCAAAAGATCTGGAGGATAAAAATCAGATAGTCAGGATAATCTAGCTGTGACCTGATTTTTTCTTCACCAGTGGTCCTCAAACACTGGCAAAAGTCATCCATATATTCTTTACTCACGTCCCCTTTTTACCATCCCTAATTTGCTCCTAACCTGAACTATTAGTCTAGGAATTTCCAGGAGACCTGAATTTAATTTTAATTTAGTCACTGATTTAACCAAAAGTGTTCCTCATGGTATAGTTGCCTTCCTGATGTGGTTCTTTGTCTTGTAAATTTAATTGATAGGTTTGGTGGGGCTGGGGATTTGTTACCTTTCACTGCTGATAGTTTTTATGCAGCCCTTTGCTGAGGCCCTTGTTCCACCCACAGCTCAAGGACTCCAGTAAAACATCTAAAAAAAAAGGAGAGTGTGTTCATCTGGTAATTTATTCATGATGAATAATTTGCTATTGTCTCACACACCAACTTGACTGTCAGGAGTGCTCAGATGGTTTTGTAATGAGCTTGTTTGAAAGGTGCTTTATTTAAAGAAAGACAAATCTTCATGGGCTTCGCAGTGGGAAAATAAACACAGCACTTAACATCCTCAGTATCTGATTTTTCATGTTACCCTTGGCAGCAGAAGCCTCCCTGGTTTGCTCTTCGCCCTTGTGCCCTGCACATCCAATGATTTCACTTTTGTTTATATGTGGGGGAACGATTTCAGCTGAAAAGCTGCTGATTGTTGGTTTTATGGGATCCCACTAATCTCAAGGAAAGGCTGTGGGTTGGTGCTCACCTGAATGACATGAAAAGAAGACCTTTTTGTCAAATTATGTGTCCTGTCCAGTTAGTGCTGCTAAGGGGCCTGGTGGAGAGAGTTCCAGGTGTGTTTGTCAGCTGCCCAGCACCTCGGCACCCCGATTCCTGCTTTTCCTGAACTATCGGGGTGTGACCTCACTATCCACGTCTGTTACTGGAGATGTTTTATCTCTGATGGCAGTTTCGAGGCGGTGGGGGTCTCAGTGGGTGGTTTTGGCCTGCTCTGGGATGAATGGTTTCGAGGAAGGCTCTCCCATCCCACCTCATACCTGCCCCACGTGCAGCCCCATGTGCCTCCCTCCCATGGAGAGCTGCCAGGTCCTGCAGACCCCCTTGGCACCCTCTCCTCCGGACGTGGGGAACAGGCACCGAGGCAGTGCTTACCTGAGTCATTATTGCACATCCTAAATAATTCCATGTCCTCTCTTGCTTAACTCTCTAAGCCCTCTAATGAGCCTCATTTATAAGAACAAAGCTATTTTTTGTCTATGCAATTTGAGAGTGTTTTGTCTATCCCTACATTTCCAGAAGTGGGTTTTTTTTGTAAGTTAAGAAGAGACTCTGAGATGAACTTTGGCAGTTTGATTTCAGTGGGAATTAAGCCTCTGAATATGCATTTAGCATCAGGAAATCAGTCCTGAAGCATTAAATAACAATAGCCAAATACTTAGTTTTCATTTTAAGCTGAAAAATGGAGCTGTTGCTTTGCCAGCTCATGACACAATTTCTTTTTAAACATTCTCACAGGCTTGTGGGAGACAACAGACAGAAATCACTTTATGTATTTTGGCAATTCCCTTATTTTTGGATGCAGTGCTTATACTGCATGAATTGCTAGTATTTTAATTTATTAGTAGTACTAGTATTGGGGGTTTTAGTTTTGGTGGTTTGTTTTGGTTTGGTTTGGTTTTTTTGTGGTTTTTTTGTTTGTTTGTATGTTTGGGTTTTTTGGGGGTTTTTAGCTTTTATTTGCGGGGTTTTTTGCCCCCCCCCCTTTTTTTTTTTTAAACTAATGCTCACCTCGCCTCACAGCTCTGCACGGATGGTCTTTTTCTGTCTCTGTTCTGTTACCGGCAAACTGAAGCTGCTGCTCTGCCTTGTTTTGGAGCCTGTAATCTGCCGTGCACCTGTCCGCACACTTCTGTGCTTTGCTCCTCATAATGAAGTCCAACAGCTGCCAAGCCAGTCGAGGAGGGAAAATGCTTCCTTTTGACACCAACATGTTGAACCATTTGTTCAAAACTGCAGCTCCTTTAATCACGTATGCTGCATCTTAACAGAGAGCCTTGTTGAAATTATTTCTGCTGGCATACCCCAGCACTCAAGATGTTCCAGAGTGAATCATGATGGAACCTCTCCTAGGCTCAAGATAATTTATTAAAAGCTGTGCTCGTTTGGAGGTGAAACACTGGCAAGGAGCTTTAATTTAAATCCTGTGATGGTTTTGTCAGTTTTAAACACTGTGTAGCGAAGGATGAAGGAAATAACTCGTAATTGTCATAGGAAGCACATCAGTAGGAATAGAGAGAAGTGGCCCTTATGGACTGGGACGAGGATCCAGAGCTCTCTCTGGTGCCAATATTGGCTGCCTTAAAAAGCTGGACAACTCAAAATTACCTACATTCATCCCAAATTCACGCTAGAAACCTATAAACCAATTCATGGTAGAAGATTCTCGCAGAAGTAGATTTCGGAGTCACACAGTAGCAAGTGAAAATGGACTTAGGTGAATGCAGGGCAATTTCTATTAGACAGGAATATTTATTAAGTAGCAGTGGAAACAGCATGCAATTGTATAAAGCAGTGGTGGATTTAAGATGTGTATTTGTATTGTATCCTGTTATTCGCAGAGAGCTGCAAAATGGCCCTCAGGAGGAAAGAAGAGAAAAAATATTCAATTAAAATGGTTCTATTGGGTTTTTTACCTTGGCTGCAACAGTATTTTACCTGTTTTTAACTTCTGGAAAAGGTAAACAACCTGCGATGAAACTATCATAAACCTGAACTGTAGAAGAGAATTTACATCTCAACTGTTGTTTGACAATTGAAAATGAAATTTTGTTAGGAAAAATGCCAGTCAACCTTCTCTTTACGGGATGCTGCTAAATTCCCCTGTGCTGGTATGATAAGGAGAATTGCAGTTGTGTTTAATTGCAAAATACAAAAGTGCAAAAGGTTGCTTGAGGAAGTAAGTCTGCTGCACATAAAGAGAAGGCCAAGGAAATACTGATTTAGCCAGCTCAAAATTAAAATATTTGCCACTTCACACTTAGCCTGTTCCCAGCTGGCTTGAAGTGTCACAATTCCTTCTGATCCAACCCTCCAAGGTAACGGTGTTACTGGGGATGTCATCTTCCCCTCCCCCAAATAAAAACAATCAGGTATTAAAAAGAATGAAAAGTTACCTGAAAAGAAACGGTGAAATGGCAAAGTGCCAGACAGGGAAACAACTTGGCTTCATTTTGCTTTTTTGTTCCCATAAGACACCTCAAGTGACACTCCCGCCATAACATACACCCCCAATAATGGCAGTAATGGCAGCAATGCATCTGATTGCACACAGCACCTGTGAGCAGATGACATTCTTGGACCCTCTCACTGATTTAAAAGCTCCTGCAAGATTAAACCAGGGGACAATTAAGTGGAATTCAATACAGAAATAAAATCAGCATGCCATAAAGGAAATTATTTTGAAATTAAAGAAATCCCAACACGTGTGTAATGTTAGTGATCTATGATTCTGGCAGGTTTTGTAGCTGCTTGTGGATTTACCCCCCGAATCAGTGGCAATCACACAAGGTGCATGTCAGCTCTGATCCTGATTGCCACTTCAACATATAAACAAATGGAAAGTTGTTCCTCGTGTGGGGATATGCATGTCAGGGAGATGAATGTTAATTTTGAGGAGCCTCATGTAATTCCAACTGAGGGACTCCCTTAATTTCCACAGCCCTGGTTCTGCAGGCGGTGCTGGGAGGAAGGGGAAGGGTGGGAGCAGATTTCCACCTGGTTTTCTCTAACACTTGCAGACGAGGAATTTTAGTCAAGTCCCAGGCTGGGAATAGGGACTGTCCAAGCCAACAACATCCAAAGGCCACCAAGAGGCAAAGCAGCCCCAAAACCCAGGTAATGCTCCTCTTGTTTCCTCCTGAGAGATGCCACTGCTGGACCCTCGCTGACTTCAGAAAATTGAGACACGCTGCTCTGGAGGCAGGAGTCTGGAGAATTGTTTTAAACCCCAAGAAAAGCAGGGTAGTCACTCTTACAGCATTAAAAGGCTCAGCAGTTAGTATTGCAGCATTAATAAGAAACATAAAGCTCTTGGCTTTTTAGCTTACAGGCAAATAATTATCTTCCTTGTTGCTGGAGGTTGATGATAATTGCAGGCATGGTTTAGAATGATTTTTCTCTTTTTTTTTTTAGAGGAAGAGACTATTTTTTAAAAGGGTTTTTTCACATAGGTCATAGAAATTCGCTTTCTCTTGAGCAGACAGGTTAACTGGTCTAAGGTGACTTGTTTGCAATTAGTGCACATACTCATCCATGCTAAATTGCACTTCTAGAGCCTCACATTGGTAATTGACTATGACGTCTCTTCTAGGTCTTCCTAGTAGTTCTCAGGCTTTCATTAAAAAAATAAAACACTCATGCTTGGCTTTCAACTTGGAAAATGCCTGTAAATGAGCAGAACAGGAATATCAGCTGGAGAAACCAGTATCTACACAGTATTCATTTGTAGAAATCTGTGCTCTTTTAAAAAAAAAAAAAAATATCCCCCAAACCCCCCAAAAAACAACAACAACAAAAATCCAAACAAAACCAAAAAAAACAACCAAAGAAAACCTCTCTGGGAGCTGGCTTGGTCCCTGTAGGTTTGAAATACGTGTGTTTCCCTGGGTTTTATCTGTTTATTTCTGTGCAGGCTCCCACGGGGTGGTGCAGGAGCTGCGCTTTGGGCGCCCACCCCGCTGCTCCCAGCCGGGTTCCGGCGGCTCCGTGGGCTGAGGAGCAGCAGCGTCGCCCACAGCTGTGCAGCTGGGACACAGCAGAGCTGCACTGCAGCCTGCTTGATCAGCTGGAAGATTAAACCCCACAATTTACAGTCAGGAAAACCTCCCGTGCTGCTCAGCAGGTTCTCTCTTATTCAACAGAGAGGAGTAAAGGCCCAGCTCCTGGGAGCATCAAAAGGGAAATTTGCTTATATTTCTTCTTCTCTTACCTCCCCTTTCCCTGAAAGACAATTCATTTGAATTTTTCTTGACTCCAGCTACCAAAACCAAATCCGGGAGAGAGAAGCGAGACTAAGCACAATCCTAGACAAAAGAAGTTCTGTCAGATTGAAAGATAGAAAAAAAATATTAAAGCACCTGATTTATCAAATTTGTTATCTCCTTCTTATTAATTACCAGGAAGAGTTACACTCGTCATCACATTGTATTCCCAAAATCCCCTCACCCAATCCCCCTATTCCATCAAAAGCCAGTGAATTTCATAGTGGACATAAGTCTGATTTCCTCCTCATCATGTAATGTCACCAAATCTTTCTGTCCTTATCATACCACTGATGAACACATTTCACCAGGTGAGGAAAGCACATCTGAATTTGGGATGAATCAATGCTTCTTCCCTTGTTTCTTTTCTTCATGGACAATTTATTTCCCATGAAAGTCGCAAGTTTTTAACTATTGTGTGGCAGGAGCAGATCCAGATCAGCAGCTGACTTAGCAGGTCTCCAAAAATAGATTTCCCCATGTTCTGACATAGGCACAACCTGTCAGGGAGTGCAGCTGATGTTCTCGGGATGCTCTGAGCTTTGGGGGGTTGGGGATGCACTGAAGGAGGTGCAAACCCAACCGAGCTCATTTTTGGTGGTGCTGTGATAATGGCAGAACAGAGCACAGGGCAGGGGAAACACCTGGGCTAACCCAGGCTTTGGGACCATTTTGAAGCCTGTCCAGTGTCTGTTTGCTCTGAGTCCGAGCCCATCACAGAGCAGAGCACACTTCTCCTCTCTCTCTGCCACGCTCCTCTTTAAGTGCCTCAGCGACTCCTTTTCACCATAATGAGATGGGTACCATGCATCTATCTGATGCCAACTGATTGCAGAAAGAGCATTCAGTGGAAGTTTAATTAGCATGTAACTGATAAGTCCAATTACTCTATAATGATTTGGAAATTACATGAGCTACGTATTCCGTGATTGTGGCCTCATATAAAACATGAAACTTGTGAGGAAATTTTAGCTACTTAATGAACACTTAAAAAAACTTATTCTGCGTTTAATCAGATATCAATTAGTTGGAAAGGGGAAATCTTAATTTAACATGTATTAGCAGTGTTAATTGGCAGCAGCCTTTGCACTGAGGCAAGTGCAGCATGGCAGCCCATTCCCACCATGGTGTGTAACCCAGCACAGGGCGTGCAGCCCGTACAGCGCCTCTTATTGAGCCACAATTTTGTAAGAAACTCAATTATTCCCTTATACTGGGGGTGGATCTGATGCATAATTAATTCTGGCTTGTTTTAAAAAATGGCTATGTAATTAACAATGCGTGAAATACATTATCTCTGGCATATTTTTAAAACCTTGGTAGTTACCCTTTGAAACTGGCCCTTGCTCCTTAATTAACAGACAAAGCATTGCAATATTGAATTTGAGCTGTTGCCATTTTGGCAGCGTTTGAAGTGATGGTGTTCACTATGGTTGCCATGGAGCACACTTCATTTCATTTATGATCATGTGTCCTTATTGATGGGAGATTATCTTGGGGACAGCACCCACAGTGTGACTTCAGCAACGCTGGTTTATATTTAAATACGTGCTCTGGAAATCAGAGTGATGTGTGCTGCAGGAGTATTTTTACTGCATGTCCCTGGTGTTGCGTGGTTATTTCCCAATGAATGTGCAAGAACTTATCTAATCAGACTGGTGTCAGAGGTTGAAATTTTGGGAAGGTGTGGGAGCCTCGCCTCCAAAAAGAGTTAGCGGAGAGAAAAGGTTTTCTCAGGGAGTTAAGAATGCAAAGGTGCTTTCAGAGAATTGGCATCTGAAGGAATATGACTCCTTTCCCATTAAGCCCTGCAGGGATCCTAGATGGATTGGTCATTCAAGCTGGATGCTAAATTGCCTGGAGCTAAAGGTTGTTAATAATCACCAACATGCTCAGAATTGTCCAAATAGAAGTATAAAGTGGATGTAAGACAGCCTAACATGCCTTCCCTTAAATAAGTAGGTAAAACCCACAAAAAAAACACAGAAAAAAATTTACAATTGTTGAACATTCTCATAAAACTAATAAAATACAGTATTTCATTTTGTTCTGCTTGATGTCTCAGCTTCTTGAAGTGACATATGAGTCCTACTGCTTCTTGTCCATCAAAACACTACTAAAATATAAAACCCCCCAAATATTCTGCATGTATTCATGGCAGGAGGAGGGAAGGGAAGGGTTACAGACCTGTCGTTTCTCTCTTTGCTCTTAGCCAAAAGGTTTTTTATTCTCTAGATATATTTGGGTACCAGATGGCAGATTGATTTCCAACTTGTCAGGCAGATTAACTGAAGTTAAGATCCTAAATCCGTTTGGGGGCCTGATGATCCTGATTAGCAAAGAAGACAATGATCTCACCCAAAGGTAGGCATTTGGTGCTTGAGAGAATGAAACGGGCCTGTAAGTCCAAATGTGAACTCAAAGCTTTATTCTGGGAAAGGGACATTTGACTCTTCTGAAACAAAGGAGGAGGCAAAGCAATGCTCCCTGAAGAAATACCTCACTTGGATTTCTGTGACAAAGAGTTTTGATCTGGATTTCAGGAGTACCAAGTCTCTCCCTCTCTGAGCTTCCTAGAGAAGTGAATTTGTCTTACTGCCACTGCTAATGTTGCCCCAAATTCTTTTCTGACTGAGTGATAACAGCTGTTGAATAGTGCTGGGCACTTGAATAAATGGAAGCTGCTGGGCTGATACTGGGTGATATCAGTAAGGAGATTGGAAGTGTCTGGACAGGAAGGGAGTTCCAGTTGGCTTTTTGGCTGCCTTAGTGCAGCAGGATCACACCATGGAGGCAGCTGCGGGTGTTGAGTGTTCAGATGCATTTCTGTCCTGCTGGGTGGCACTGGCCTTAACGGAGCAAGGCTGTGCTCAGAAAATGCTGCCTAAAGGTGCCTGTAGTGACCTCTTCTGCTGAAAATAATGTGGAGCTATGCACAGAGCTGGCATAGAAGAGGCCTTTGGGAACATTAGGTTTGCACAGGGGGGATCCTCTCGTTGGTTTGTGTGTTGTGATAAGATCATTTTGTGGAGTTGCTTATTTTCAATTATTTTTACTGTTTCTCCGGTAAAATTTCCCAGAATGTTGAAATAGAATAGAAACAAATGGAAGAAAAATCAGGTCAAAGCCAGTTTTTTTCAAAGTGGAAATAAGTATAGGTATGTTGTAAGTAATCCTTAGTTCAGCACAGACTGTTTGACTAAAAAAACTTCCAACCAACCAACCAACCAAAGAGTATTGAAATGGATTTTTGCTGTAGGAACATTTTACAGAGTGCAGTTTTGGGCGTGTATGTGTGGTTGTGCTCCAGCTCCAGAGTCCTTGGGTCTGGTTGGTCCATGAGAAATTTGAGAGGCTGAGTGAGGGGCCTGGCTTCACTTGCAGGGTGAGCTGGGAGCTGTCAGCCCAGCCTGCAGGGCTGGCTGTTCCTGACAAAGCCCTGTCACCTCAGGGCAAGTCACAGGGTACTGCAGAAGCCTGGAGAAAGAATCATTTCTCCCCACTGTCGTCACAGAAACCAAGGCAAAGTGGTGAGAGATCTGTGAGTGTGGCTTTAATGAGTTGCAAACATGGCACAATGATTCAATATGAGCCAGAAATTAGTCAGGCTGAGTAGCAAAATGACACTTTCTTTCAAAAACACCACAAAAGCATACTGTAATTTTGTATAATTACTGATCAGCTGCCACTGATTTATGCCTCTCATTTGCCATCAAAGGACCGGCTAGAATTTAGCCCGAGTACCAAAGAGCAACTGGATGCCTTTCTTGCAGGGTGTACCAAATAATTATGCCAGATGCACCTGGCCTTCAGGATCACAGATACTTCTGCCATGAGAAATTCCATCCCAAGAGCATGAATTTCTCCTGAAAAGGAAAATATTTTCTCCACTGAAACAAGTCTTGTCCTTTGCTAACACACTGACTCATATTCACCCTGGATGGGTGAATATGGACAAGGAGGCAGGTTAGTCTCACCTCGATCTGGCACTTCTCTGAAGAGCCTCTGCTGGACCCCAGGTGTTGTGGGCTCCTTCCTTCACTAAAAATAGGTGAGATGTCTTCACAGGTTGCCTGTTCATTCCTGGCTGCTGTCACAGGCACTGACTTTTTTAGCCAAACTTCTTGCTGCTTTTATGACTGGTGGTGGAATCAGCACTACCTGGACTGGATTTTGGGTAATGGGGATGAGCTGCAAGGACCAGGACGGGGCTCCTGTCCAGCTGCTGCTCAGTGCTGACTCCTGCCCTGCCTGGGCTCCACTGCTGAGCTGTTGCTGCATCCTCCAGCCAGAGCAGGACCATGGGTCTGTACAGGAATATCCATTCCCTGACCAAAATAAAAGCTCTGCCTGGCATTGCTGTGGCCAAACGTGTCTATTGATGAGGACTTGAATAATACGTTCAGAGCCTGACTTTCTGGTAGTTTTGTGGGGTAATTTAAATCAATGTTGTCATGTGACAAATTATAATTTCTGTCATCTGACACAACATTCTGTTGGGAAAATTGTCTGCTCTGAGCAGCATAAAATGTGAAATGGGAACAGCAAAATCTCTTTTTCCTTTCTGCTTGCTCCCTTGACACTGAAAGGAGAGCAAAACTGAAGAGACATGACGGTGTGATTTTTGACACACCACCTGTGTTTTCAAGTGCCACTGGGGTGGGTGTGTCTGGGTGTGTACAGGCCCTGGAGCTCTGTGTGGGCCACTGTTTGTGGAGAAAGTGCTTGCATGCGCTTTTCTCCCTTCTGGCTGAGATAGTGGAGTTTCGAATTGATTCTCATGAGGGCAGAATTTAAATAAAGTGGAAAAGACAGTGATTCCACAGTACAGGCTATTGATTTATAGTTTCCCTTTTGAGCAGAAAGTGGTAGGTTGCAGAGCAGAGAAGTGCTAGGAGAGAAGGCAAAACGATAAAAAAGGGTTAGAGAGAAAGGAGGAGAACGAAGGTTCAAAAGAGCAGCTACAGAAAAGGAAAAGACACTGCAGACAATGGGGATTGCAGGAAAAGGGCACCTCCAAGAATGCTTGGGAAATTGGGTGGGTAGGGTACCAAAAACCAGGCAATCATCCCTCTAAGTAGAGGGCAGGCAAGCCAAACTAGAGCTGGGGTAAAAAAAGAGAGGTGGGTAACAGGATCTGAACCACTTCTTCTCAGGGGTGAAACCGAATCCTTCTCTGCCTGCCTCGGCTGTGCCCACACGGGGCTGGAGCCCCCGCTGCTGGGGGCTGCCCTTGCTTAGCACCCCTTGAGTGCACTGGGCTGCTCAGCTGGACCAGCTCTCCTGATGGGTGTTCCCAACAAGTCTTTTCCAGGATCTAGAATGTTAAAATTATAAAGACAATCAAAGAAACAACTGCACAGCTTGTTTCAGTATAGGCAAAATAGAGTCATTAATAAAAAGGCTTGAGAGGTAAAAGCAACAGCTTAGGATGTGTATTCAGAGCTGTAGTCCAGGGCCTGATCTTTGGAAGCACAGCACTTGTGGGCTTCTTTTGGCTCAAAGACAATGGAGGCCAGAGTTAAGCCAAATGAACTTTCTCTCAAGGCGTGTCGGAAGTTGGGGAGGCGGGGAATGATTCATCATTCCGAATTCTCAGAATAGATTTGCTAAATTTACAAATTCCGTGTTAATTCCGATTCTCTTCTCCAGCCTTGACTGGCAACAGCTGTTCCCTTTGTTCTACTTTACTCCTTGGCTTCATAATTTTGCCATCAAAATGTACCTGTTTGTGTGCTGTGAGATCCTGAACTGGTCTGGGAGATGATGACAGGAAGGGGATCAGTCCTTGCAGAGAGAAGGAAAGGAAGAGAATTTTTTGGGTTTTGTTTTTTTTTTTCATTTTCCACTGCCCATTTCCTGTAATTATTCTAGCAAAGATTGTGTGCAGGCATAATTCTGGAAAGAAAAAAGTTTTGATGATTGCAGGATATTTGGACAAAACAAACTTGTGGTTTTTTGAGAAGCCTCTTTGAGACTTCTTTGCCCTCTTTCAAATAGAAAACCCAAGATTTCTGTGACCTTGTTGGTCAATCAAGCAAAGCAAATTGAATTTGAAGTAATTAATACTTGCCACAATGTGCTTGGGAATATGCTAACAACCAAGAACTATTTGCAACAAATTAGTTCAATTAATTAAACAGACAAAGATGAAACTATTGAGATAAATTATTCTTTTTGTCCGGGTCTAATAATAAATATCAGTGACAGGTTTCTTTTGGCTGTTGCACTGCTGATACCTTTGATACATTGATGAGTCTTGAGTCTTCAAGTAAAGAGCATAAAATGCAGCATTTTCACAGTGTTTTTATTCCGGTTTGATTCGGAATTTTGAGAACCATGTCCTGTCTTCAGCTTCTATATTTTAGAAAGAATGAGAATTAACTAGAGTTAAGTGATTGGAGGTGTAGTAACCAGAAAGATGAGAAGAACTGGGGCTGCCCGACTTCTAGAGAAAGGGGTTGCACAAAGCTGACTCAGAAGAGTGTGGAGGAGGATAAACTCTTTTGTATATTTGATTGGGCTGGGACAAACTACCATGGAATAAAATAACATTGAGGAGTTCTAAAAAAAAATACTCTAATACCTGTGGGGGATCATCTATAGTCCCCAGCCCTGGAATATTTGAGGAGCAGTCCAGGCATGACTTTAAGTCTAATGTGCTCCACCTAGAGGCACGGGGAACAGGCACCGTGTCCTTCATCTGGGTTACTGCCGTGTCTGTGATTCTGGTACACGTTGTGTGAGAAAATAAGAATTTAACCAGGGAGGATATTTGTTTTGACTCATAAAATCGAAGGATTAAATGTCACCTGAGCATCACCTATTTGAGATTGGTAGAAACAAAACAAGGAGGGGTCTGGGAAGAAGGGAGAAGTAACTGCACTGCTTTGTTCACGTTTTGAGTAAAGTTTTTCCTGTTTTGCGGGGCTACATGTTGTCTATCTGTAAGCCAGGTTTAGCATCTCAAAATCCCTCTGTGTTAATGCATCCCATCTGTGCTGAGTGGAGACAGAGATGAAGAATGTTCATTCCTTTCCCAAGAGCTGCACTCCTGTGAGCCCCGGACAACAGAACCGCGAGGGTTTGGGGTGAGATCTGCCATGTTCTGGATTTCAGGCTGCTCCATCAGTGTCTCTGAAAGGTCACTGGCAGTCGTGCCATGGCTCTCCTACGTGCCCTGAGTGCCTCTGAGGTACCACTGGCTGCGAGTCAATCCCCCTCTGGCTCATCCTTCCCGTTTGACAGTGAGAGAGACCTTGAACCACCTTGACCCTTTCAGGTATTCTGGGAAGCCTCTCCCTTATTCAGGAGCCTCTTTTGTTACTTGCGATTTCTCAGGGACTCCTGCAGAGGAGTTTGGGGGTGTCTCAGGAGCCATTCTTGGGCTGCAAAGTGGTGACACAAAGCTGAACGTTCCAGAATGTGCCCGAGACAAGTTTTGACACCCCATGTTATCACAACGAGAACTAACTCAGAGACCATTATATGCATTTATCATACAGTACTGAAGTATGAAAGACTCAATTAAAGTTTATTTGATATAAAATTAACACTCCTTTCTTCCTCCTTACTGTGCTGATTATGTTAAAACAGAACAATGAGGCAGCTGCAGTGGAACAGTATCAGAGAAATTTCTGTCAGCATTTACTACAGGCAAAATTACAAGGCTGGGTTTTCTCAGCCAGTTCCTCCAGCCAACTGGCTGCACATGCTGCAAAGCCCTTTTCATACTACCATGGACTGCAAAAAGAATACATTGAAATTTTCCTCCTTTTTAAAAAGTGAGAGAATGGTGCAAACACAGGAAAAATTACCATATTCAGCTCCTGCATTGTGCCTCTCCTCCACAGCCTCCCAGGGCTCGGATTCAGTGCAGCCTCGTGGTGCCTGTGGGGCTTCAGGTGCCTACGCAGGGCCCGGGAGCTCCCCGTGGGTCTCTTGTAGAGCGCAGTTCAACGCACGGCTCATGCGAGCCTGAGCTGGATTCCAATGTCGGAATTTTCCAAAGGGAAATACTGTGTTTTACAATGAATCCTGTTCATGTGGTTTTAGCACAGAGGGAAAACTGGATGGTAATGATCGCATTTGGAAACCAATCAATGAAAATCAATCAGTCGGACTGTGTTGCTTTCACTTTTCTTTTTTTTCATAGTGGAGCAAAACTTCTCTAAATGGGGCAACTTTTGCAGGGTCTTTAGTGGAATTTCTCTGGAAGCTTTTTGGATCTACTCCTATTAAATTTTATACACTTCTGTTCCATGAGAGTGAAAAGTAGTATTTCAAAGGATAAGTCTATTGAAACACTCATTTTTTTTATCATAAGGATTTTTTTTTTTTAATCACGTCCTTCAATTTATTTTTTTCATCTATGATGGAGTTGGAATAAGAATAGTAATTTGACAATGTAAATTTGCATGGAAATATGCTGCCTAAAAACCCATTTATTACACCAGTTATAACTCAAGCAGATATGAAATGGCCCAAAGGTAAAGCAGAGCTGATGGCAGAATAAAAATGTGCATGCAACTTTTTATGAGCTGAAGTTTGTTGACTTTGAGGTTGTTTTCATTTAATATGTCTCCAGATGAATATTAACTTTTTTTTGCTGGATGTTTCCTTCTGGTTCACTCATACTGAAATAAGAATAATGGGTGATCTGATTAATATTTGGTTTAATTTCAGCCTTTGTATTCCTTGCTGAAATAGAACTTTATGGCTTTTTTTTTTTTTTAAGGGTGACTTGATTTTCCCATTTCCCAGTGACTCAGAAGGGATATTCCTACTCCAAAAGCAGTCACAAATCGTAGTTAGCTATGATAATTTTTCTTCATTTGCAATAGTGGACATGTACTGCTTTCCTCACATTCAGATTCATTGAACATGATGTCAAAAGAACCGAGTTCTATTCCAATTCTGGTTTGGTTTGTTTTTTGTTTTTGTTTTTGTTTTTTTTTTCTATTTTCCATCCATATTATTTCCTGACTTACAGCTGAAAAAATAATTCACTATGAATTTTATGAAAAAAGTGAAGTGATTTAGGGTTTAAGAACAGCGAGCAGGAAAGGTGCCTCTTTCAAAGCCATCCAAGCTGCTCCCACCCTGCTGAAACCCACTGGGGGCTGTGTGGGCTCCCAGCTGGTGCGTGAGCTTGTGCTCTCTGGGCAAAGATGAGACTTCCTGGAGTGGGGACAGGAGGAATCTTAAGGGAAAAAAAGAAAAAACAGATGAGATTTTACATTTTTTTCCACTTCTGCTGTAGTATCTTTTCTCTCTGATGACGTAGGCAGGCTCTGAGCCCTGGCTCTGAGGGCTGAAGGCAGTTTAATGCTGATTCTGTGCAGCTGCCAGTCAAGGCAGATATTGCATGCTTCAGCAAAGTCTTGGTATCCTTCTGAAGAGCCACCACGCTATAAAATCCAACTTTGAAGCTCAAAATTAAGCTGAAACATAATATAATATTACAAGGGTTGATTGGGCAATAAATTTTCTGGTCTGTTACTCTCTGCTAATGACAAATTAAAAAACAAACAAACAAATAGAAGGCAAAATTGCTGATGTTTCTATGCTGCCGACAATAACGACCATTACATGGGTTGTATAATCATCATAGGCTTGTGGTATTTTTCAGCTGAAGTAGTTTACTGGTTTTTATCACTGACTAGTCATGTTTGCTGCTTTAGAAATTAGCTCTGTCATTTTAAATATCTTTTCCTCCCATGTACTATGGGCATATAAATAGGGTAATATTTTTCTCTCGTTGCTTTTGTTTGGTTTTCTGACTCCTTCCATATTGATTTGTCTCTGTGCTCTGTGAAATTGATTGCATTTGCTTGTTTAGAAAAGAGGCTTCTGGAATTCTGCATTATATTTACCACTCACGAGAAAATGACAACAAAGAAACGAGTTTCCTTCAGAAATGAAACAAAAGCCTCATTCAGATGAGAGTTAATTTAATGAAAATATTTAATCTTCCCCTCCTCCCTATCCTGAAGCAAGAAGTTATGGCACTATTTTATTTTAAGATCTTGCCATGTTTATTCTGAGCCATTCTCAGTGTGCTGGCAGAAATTAATTTTTATTCTGTTAGGCCTGCTGAGATTATTCTGCTCTGTAACAAGGAGCTTTAGACCTGCTCATGGTTTGAGTATCATCAACAGACAGAGCTGAAGGACTTGTTGTAGTATATTCACTTAAACTTAGTATTGCTTGTCATATGGATTTCTATTCCTTTTTACATGACCAGAAGAAAATCGTGTTTGCTGTAAAAGACCTCTGAGGTCATCGAGTCCATGTGAAATGAAGTGGAAGATGGCGATTGCTCCTGTAGCAGTTTCACATTCTGCCAGGTTTCATAGAACCCCTGAAAGGTTTGTCCTGGAAGGGACCTCGAAGATCATCTGTTCCCAGCCCCCTGCCAGGGACACCTCCCACTATCCCAGGGTGCTCCAAGCCCCATCCAACCCAGTCTTGGACATTTCCAGGGATGGGGCAGCCACAGCTTCTCTGGGCACCCTGTGCCAGGGCCTCCCCACCCTCACAGGGAAGAATTCCTTCCTAATATCCCATCTAAATCTGTCCTCTTCCATCTTACAGCCACTCCCTTTTGTCTCATCTCTGCAAGCCCTTGTAAAAACTCCCTCCCCAGCCCCCTTTTAGGGCCCCTTTAGGTGCTGCAAGGTTTAAGCTCTCAGAGATCCCTGTTTGATCCAGAGGATTTCACCCATCCCATCCCCAGCCCACAGAAGGTGTCGGTGCAGCGTCACTCCTGGCAAACCAACCTCTTCCTACCAGCCTGGCACCGAGGTTTGACAGGTCATGCTCAGCCAAACTCCAGCTGGGGAGCTCTGTCTGTGCTCATGGCAGTTGGCCCACTGGAAAACGGAACTCCAGGGAAAGCTGGGGCTGTCAGCCTGGCACCCTGCCCGCAGCGGGGAGCTCTGTGTGGGAGCTCGGGGATGGCTGAGTGCTCTGCACCGGTCGTGCCAGACCCTCGGAGGAGGAACAACCCCTCCTGTTCACAGAGGAGGCAGATAAAGTTTGATGTTGTTGGTTGCCTGATGTCAGCCTAGTGCCTTTTTGGGGACAAACAGCCCCATCTTCAATTCTCGTGGGAGCTGCAGCATTTTGCAGACAAGCTGATGCCTAATTTTAAAGACAAGAGGCAAGGCAGCTGCAGCCCAGCTGTGTGGAAATCTTTTAGGAGTATCAGGACTGGGATGTGGATTTTTTTTTTAATCCTACAGCCAAGAATATCTGCTGGAAAGGTTCCCTTATTGCTTTTCTCTTTTATTTTGTGTCTGGGGCAGCTGCAATAGCAGAGGACAGTACAGGAAGGCTGTGCTTTGTGGAGGTGTCACTCTGAGTCCCAGAAAAGTGACTTCCCCTGCCGGTGTAACCATGCAAATGGGCACAGCAGCCCTGACTTTGAGCTTCTCTTGTAAATCTTCATCTTTACACACCTGTGACAATGAACATTAAACTTGACCTCATGTTCTGGAGCTCCATGAGAGGTGGGCACATTTATTTCCTGAGGGTTATCTCCCACCTGGAGCCCTGCCAACAGGTTTGGTTCCTCCTCTGGCACTCCAGGACCTGTACCCAGCCAGAGTGCTGACAAATGTAGAGCATGATAAGGATCTTTAAAAAGAGAAATGGCTTTGTAGCTATGCATTACAGTTCCATTTAGCTTTCAAATTGCTCTGCGAAGAAAAAAATCAGGTAAAATATGTTTCATGGAAAGGTTCTGCGGCTTCATATCATATGCCATGATTTTTCCCCCATTATAAACATATTATGTTCTTCAGACACTGGGAGAGGGAGTGGGGAGAGGTGAGAGGGAGAGAGAAGAAAGAAACTCTGGCTCCCAGTGTTAGCTCCGTGTTTAGGGACCTGAAATTTGAAGTGGCAACTAAATCATCCCTCAATGTAAAACGTATCTTAAAGAGGAATTAAGGAATTCCACAGAAGAAAAATGACCCCAAGTCAGGCTATTCTTTCTCTTTCTCCCACTTCCTGCCATGTTTTTATAGCTACTATTGAACAAAATCTGTGTCACAGCAGATTAATCTCTTGAATGATTCTCCCTTGAGTAGGAAAAAGTCTCGGGCCCCATTTCAGCATGAACAAGGTGTTACAACACCCTGCTCGTAGGAGGCTGCAGGGAGAGGAGCAGGAACAGGGGTGCTCTAAAAGTGCTTTCTCCCTTTCCAAGGGGTCACTGAAAGAAGCAGGGAATGAGAGACCACTCCTGTGTGGTGTGGTGTGGTGTGGTGTGGTGTGGTGTGGTGTGGTGTGGTGTGGTGTGGTGTGGTGTGGTGTGGTCAGCCAGAGGGCTCAGACACCCCTTTGCTGTGGGACAGAGGTCAGGGAGCCAAGGGAGAGAAGGTGCAACAGCATCATCCTGGCAAAGGGGGGTGGCTGGCATGTCCTGCTGGCTCAGCTTGGAGAGCTGGAATGCAGAGTCTGCTGCAGGGACACGGAGCTGCAAGGGCAGGAGCCGAATGGAGACAGATGGAAATGTCTTGCAAAGTGATTTGCTTGTGTCAGAGATGGATAACGCATGGTCCATTGGGCAGAGGTCATCAGTCAATTCTTGCTGAATTTTCACCAGCTGGACTTCGTTTCAAGCAGGGATGGGATCCAGAAGTAGTTTTTAACACCCTGGAATATCTTAACTCTTTCTCTCTCTCTGCTCTGTTGCTCAGATTCAGCTGTGGGGGCCTGGGGGAAACACCACGGTCCTTGTCACTCCTCACAGCTGCTGGAGGCTGCGAGTCATTAGTGACTGATGCTCCCTTTGTAGACTTGTGACTCCCACCACAGACTGTTTCAGATAATAAATAAAAGCCTGAAAGTACCTGGTTAAAGAAAATATTAATTTGTCTGTAGGGAGAATTTTTGTAATCCTTTTGTAATCATTACAGTTGGAGCATTAAAAAAATGGAGGCAATCTCTTCACGTTAAGCCATGAAGTTGCTTTGTCCAGTGCTTCAGTATCTTTTAAAATCTGTATTAACAAATAGAAACAAATCACCAGGGGATTTTTTCAGTGGAATATTAGTGACAAGAGGGTCCAGGAAGTGTGTGCTCTCAATCCATTACTATCTGAGATGTAAATCCCTAATGATACCATATATGTCAAGCCTGTATGTTACTTAGACAGATATAATAGTTCTGATGTTCCAATGAAAACATGCTCTGAGGAGAAGGCACTGCACTCTTCACCGCATACTTAATCAGATTTTCAGTCAATGCATTGTGAGCAAGATTTTAAAACTCCTGAAACTACAGTTTGTAGCAAATTATAATGTTTGACAGAGTGAAAACACACTCCTCTTCAAGTCACTGTCTTCAGCTGAACTACACCTTCAGAACATCTTTATGAAGCAGGAAAAATTCATAAATGCTGTTTTGGAGATGAGGCAAAGTGGCTGCAGAGAGCGTAAATTATGTTCTCAAGGTGGTGGCAGATTTGCTCCTGTTTGCTCCCCTCCCTGGCTGTAGGTCATGGTAACATAATCACACTTCACCTCCTTTTGCCTCCTGCAGCTGGGCAATAGTGGGAGTGTTGTCTTCAGAGAGGACCAGAGCTAGGCTGAGCCTCAGCCTCTCATTTTGTGCCTCCTGCAAGAGGGAGAAGGTTGTTGGAATAACCTTAGAGTAAATCAACCCGGTGCAGCATTCACGAAAGGAGACTCCAGTTAACAGAGACAATCAGAGCATTTTAACAGAGACAGAAGAGCTTTAAGCATGGTTTCTTCTCAACTTTCTCTTTGCATTTCCTTGCCTGCCACTCTTCTTTGGTCTTGTGGTAGCTGGATGTTTTGTATCCCTACATGAAGACAATATCCCAGAAAATCTTCCTCCAACGTTTCTTGTCTCTTGGATGTTTATAAAAGAGGTCCCTCAGCTCCATCATGTGAAGGAATTCAATAGTTTCATTGGGGAAGAAGAAATTACAAACACAGCAAACTGAATTTTATATTCCTAAACCTTAAGCAGATTTACTGGGCTGTGCATCCTCCTCATTTCCCTTCCCTCTCCAAAATAACTCTCTCTTCATTTATATTGAGCCTTTCTGGTTAATCTTCCCTCTCATCTCACATGTGCTGAAATATCTCTCTTCTGGAAATGCTGCCTCCTGCATCCCTCCATCTGATTTCCTCTTGGAAACCAGCCAGTCTCAAATTAATCTTCTGGATGGAAAGCTGGCCCTTCCTGCCTGGCTGGGTGGGTGACTCACGTCTGTGCTTCTGCCTGCACCCCAAATTTGGCAGCCTGAGTCACTGTCCTTCATCACATCCCTCTCTCATCTCGCTTCCCTGCCCCAGTCAGACATTCCCAGCCGATGTGAGCATGAGATGCTGGAGCTGTCAGACAGTCCCAGGGCTCCCCGTGGCCCTTGGGTGCTGCCCGTGACCCTCGGGTGCTGCCCAGCACCACCATCGGTGCCCTGGTGAGCTCAGGGACAGCTCTGCCTCCCTCCCATCATCTGGGAAAGGCTCATTTCACTGGTGGGAGTTAAAGACCAAGTCCCATCTCAGAGCTGGGTTCTTCAGGCACTTCTGGACATTACCACTGGAGCTGATCATGTAGTTAATTAAACTGTCTCAAATATATGCCAATATTGGGCCTTGGCCCAGACCTTTTGTTTATGTTTCTGACCAGCCCCAATCCTTCATTTGGCAATGTATCAAAATGTACAGATGGATCAAAATACATCATCATTTCCCAATAAAATACGATCCTTTGCAAATAGTTACCCAGCCTGTCACAGCTGGTACTCACAGGGCTTGAATTATACATGTGCAAGCTGGAAGTGCTTTGAAGGCTCAAAGGCATCCAGAACAGACACAGTGTTCACCAAGAGAGCTCCCCAGCCCCATCCTACCTTCTGGGCCAAAGGAGTCCCCGTGGATGTGGTGGGAAGACTTCTGTCCCTCATCCAAGCTGTGCTGGCCTCGTACAGAGCTCAGCCAGTGAAAGCTGCTGCTGTCAGAAAGCTGCTCCTCACCAGCTCACGGGCACCCCACACTCAGAGGAGTTGTCTGACATCCCAAGAGTAAAATACATATATATTAGAGGGATTGTTAGTCTTCAGCAAGCAGAAAACATCTCATTTAGTCAGATAAATTATTCATTGTAAATAATTTGTTCAGCTTCACTACCCAGCCACAAAAGGGTTTACTTTTCCTTCCTGCCATATAATGAGGATTCTTCTGTCAACATTAATGGGGGATATCCAGAACAACCACAGTAATATTGGGTTTTTTACTTACCTACAAGTTCTTTAGAAATGGATACAATGCAAGACTGTACCTTTATTGGTGTTAGATTCCAGCACAGGGAGCTGTGCCAAGAAATCTCTCCTGGGCATATAGAGTGGTGTACATTCCAGTGAGAACATATTTCGCAGGTCACTGGGTAGGAGAAATTACATTTCTTGATTATAGTATTTTCATGTAAGTGACACCTTTAGCTGTGTCATGAAGTCCCTTCTCTATTCCCCTAATTAAAACCCTCACAGTCAGTGTAAGAACTGGGTGAGACTGAAGCTCCAACTCGTCAAGTCCAACTGTCCAGCAGTGAGGAAGCCTGGTCAGAAAAGAATGGAAGAGCAAGGCAAGCACAGAACAGTGCTTCCCTCAGCTCCACAAATTTATAGCTTGAGGTCATTATGAGTTTTTGTTTTAAAATCTCTGGATAGTTCTTCCAGGAGTTGGTCAAATGTGTGTGGGTGAATTAATCTTTGGCTTTGCTCAGTTCCTCCCTTCCTCCTTCTTTAGATTTACAAATGTCCCCTGCTCTTGCCAAAAGCCAGAGTTAGATATTTTATTTATCCACTTTAACATGTCGCTACTCCGAACTTCCCTTCCAACCTCTCCCAATGTGCCTGAAGTGTTTCCAAAAAATGCAATGTGTAGCTCCTTGCTGTCCTGACTCTTTCACATATTTGAAAGAGAACCTGTGATTTACAAGAGATATGTAACAAATTCCAAGGCCCAATAACTCGTCTTTATTGGGTTTATTTCCATTGCTGTCTGGTTATCTCAGTGGCCATTTTGTCCTCCAGATAGAAAAGTACTTTGTCCTGTGAATCAATTATTAAACCTTTGATGAATATTTTTGTATTCTATGTTCCTCTGCTGCCATTACCTTCTCCCTTTCCTCATTCTTCCTCTTTTCCTTGTAACCTCAGCATTACTATTCTTCTGGCAGTCCCATCCCTAAGGCAGGCATGACTTCAGAAGCTTCCTGGATGACTTCAGAGGCAATGTGGATAAATAACACTGTATTTAGGTTGTGTAAACCAAGCTGACCTTTGGTCTGTTCGTTCTTTGCAACCTCCCAGCTAAACAAGCAGAGAAGCAAAGACTGTGTGCTCAGCCACCTCAGGCTATCCCTTACTGAAAGCTTTGCTCCAAAGGTTACTCAGAAGGGGAGAGAAGCGAATCCATATCTGTAAATAAACAGCAGGCGAATCAAAGAGATAAACATCAGAGGATGTTCATCAAGGGTGAACAGCAGAACAGTTAGCAAGAGAGACAGATAATTTTTTACACACTAAAAAAATCCCCATGGTACCCATATATAATTTGTCTGTGGCAAAAAGAATAATGAATGAATTCTGGGGATTCAAGTGCAAAAGGCCCCGGTGCTCAGTTCAGCCCATGGGTGAGTTTCACTGAAGAGCTGGCAGCAGTGTGTTCCAGGATTCAGTGTGTTCAGATATTCAACCTTGGAGTTTTCCACTTGGTTGGGGAATCTCAGCAATGTGGAAACAACACATTCACCATCCCAGGTCACCTGAGTGTTGAGACTGAAGAAATAAACAGGGTTGGAGTAGCTCATTTTGGTGATGTGGATGAGGAACATGCACATAATTCCGGACTGTTAGGACCAGATACAAAAACCAGTGGGTCAAGAGGTGCTGTTAGTGGTCTGTAGTTGAACCAGGTAGATTCATGGACAAAGAAAATTCAAAAACTGATCTTGTGGTTGGTATTTCATTGTGCTGTGATTGTACTGGACTCTTCATGGCCAAATATTTTACCAGTTCAGCTGGGATATGAATCCTCAGAGATGGTTTTAACCTGGTCTCCTGGTTCTTAACTGCTGCTGAAAAGGAAAAAAATTATCTACTTCCTATTCATTTATCCCCTCCTGTCCCTGCCACTGACTTTGAGCTAGGCTAAGAGTTTTCCCAACACTTTAATCTACATAGAATCCTAATACTTACTGAAATCAGCATTTCTGCAAAGATTTTTGCATTTCCTGTGTGCTCAGTGATGTCACCCCGTGACAGCTTTGCTTTATTTTCTATAAAGCAGTTGAGATTTATGGCGCATGTCACGCCTTTTTATGAGCTTATTTTATGGTGTGGCTGATCTTATGGCAAACAAAGCTTTTGCTCATATTTCCAGGGTTTGGGGGCTTTTTTTCTCATTCTGTATTCAAGAAAAACTCAAGAAATGGGGCAGTTTGGAAACTGTAGCTTTTTAAAAGTTAATAATATTTTTTAAAGTCCTAAAGTGTAGAATTCCCACAAAATGATCTTGTGGCAGCCAACTTTTCATTATGTTACCATTCATGTATGAGCTGACACCCATTCAGCTGTTGTTAGTGCTTTCACTGAAGTGATGTCCAGGCATTTGCTTTCTAAAAGGAGCAGAAATCATAAAAAAATACAAACAAAAAACTTCCAAACCAATACAATTTTTTCTCTGAACTGTTTTAACCAGGTATATGGAAAGAAGTGTCATCTAAGAAACAAGGTCACAGACTGTTTCCCCATGAGAATGGCAGACACAAAATCCTTTTGAAAGAAGGGAAGAATAGAAGGTCAGGACTTGGATTGCAAAAGTACTTCGTGTTCCCAGCCTGATGTGGTAAATGTAATGGTAGTGCCTGGTACTTCAAGACCTCAAAAAATGTATATTTATTACTCAAAAATATTTATTAAAACACTGCAAAATAGCAAAATATTTACTGTGCCACTTTCCAAAAGAGAGGCTGTTTTTTTCCTCTAAGCCACATTTTTTATCATGAGTGGCTGTTAGTTTATGTTTTAATGCTGCAGAAGACATAAAATGAGGAAATCTTTGCCTTAAAGTATTGAATAAAAAGTGGATACAAGAAAGGAAGTCAGAAGGGCAAGCAGTGTTAGCTGGAGTTTATGGACAGGAAATCGAGAGCAGAGGATGAGTGGTTTTGTTAAGTCTTTCCATGGAAAAACGGTGATGCCGGCTGTGTCAATGTAATGGAGCCTCTGTCACCAGAGCCAGCGAGGGACAGATGAGGATATTGGCTTCTGCAGGAGTGGAACCAAAGCTACTTTGAAATAAAGAGAAACCTTTGGATTGACTCAGAAGAATCTGGGTTTATTTGTAGTGATTTAGTCGGTGACTAAAGTGAGGATTTTACCTCTCACAGACTTCTGTCTCCTTTTGATAGACTCAGATCCATCTTGCCTTTCAGCATCCCTACATGTGGCACAGCAAAGAGCGTTGCTTCTTTATGGGTCTGTGTGCACAGAGGGTCTCAGGCCTAGGGCAGTATCCACGTGAATGATAACAACAAATTACACGTTCAAAATCTTGTATTCCATCTGAAGTACATCTTGAAGCTCAATCCTTTCCACCCCAGCTTTCCCCAGCTGACTCTCCCGGTGTTCTGCTGTGCAAACAGCTTGGTTGGAGCTGTCACTGCCTTTTTTCTTGCAAGTCATTCTCTGTGTATGGCAGTGGCAGGGGTGCATCGAATTTGAATTTCCCTTTCTCATGTGGCTTTTGCAGCTCGGAGTTCAGACCTTGCCCAGATGGTCCCTCCATGTCAGAATCCCCCAAGCGTTTTCTTTCCATCACTCATGAACAGGATCTGAGGAATTGGGCACATGGTACTGTCAGAAGAAAAGCAAATGCCAAGCACAGAAATCTCTTTTTTTTCTCTGCTGTTTTCTCTCCTGTTTCCTCTCCCATTTCATCTTCTGTTTCCTCTTCCCCTTCCTCTTCCCCTTCTTCTTCCCTTTCCCTTTCTGCTTCTCTTTACTCTTCCTCTTCTGTTTCCCTCTCCTCTCCTCTCCTCTCCTCTCCTCTCCTCCCTT
>VYZT01022875.1:182395-274302 GCA_013400735.1 Pomatostomus ruficeps | reverse complement strand
CCTCTCCTCTCCTCTCCTCTCCTCTCCGCAGGTATTGGTCTCACAGGGTGGCCATGTGGGTGACTCAGAAGTGACCATACATTCAAAACTTTCCTTTAAAATAGCTGGAATCCACTAAAAGCCCCCATTTGTATTCAGGGCATTTCATCACTGAGCAGCCTGAAGGGAAGAGATCAATAATCACATCGCATGACCCAACTTCTTGCTGTGCCAGGCTAACTTAAACTAACTCACTCTAATATTGAATCCAGTCCTCCCTGATTTGCCCTTCAAGTAGACTATCCCACCTTCTTCCCTCTCACTTAGCTGTCCTCAGGGATATTTCCCAACTCAGCTATGAGAGCTTGATTTATTTCTTTGCAGTTTATTCCATATCTATCTTTCTCCTCCCTGATGTATTATTTAGGAATTACTACTGGAGGGCCTCATGTTCACAGTTATCTTTGTTTAGCCTTTATTTCAATGCCACTCTCACTCATCCTGGCCCTGCAAACTTGCTCCTTTCCTTCAGTAGCAGGTGTGTGGCAGCTGGAAGAGAACCCTGATTAAACAGCAAATGTGTATCAGGAGGGAAATGATGGTAGGAGATCTGTGATGATGTGTTGTGAGCTGACAACATGGCCAAACTAGGCATTGTTTCCTAAGGAAAAACTAAAAACGGCAGCTAGGATTGGCTTTGGATTTTCTTTGGTCTTCAATGTTTTCACAATTTAAGTAATTCTTTGCCCAAAATTTATCATCATTAACTCAAGTCCCACTCCTATTCTGCTCTGCCTGTTACTTATCCCCAGATTTTAACAGCACTAACAAATCTCCAAAGTTGTCTGAAAGTGTTTAAACTGTGTTTCAAGTACTTCTGTTGTGTTTTAAAAACCTACTAAATTTTCCCCCAACACAGCTCTTACTGGTACCTGTTCCAGCACCAAAGCAATGGCCACTGGTATCTCCTATTCCTCAATGCTCCAGGCTGGGAGAAGTAGAGGAGGCAGGCACGTATCCAAACCTCAGAGCTGCACAAAGGGAATACACTGCGGGAGGGTGGAGGGAGAGAGAAAAAGTGAATGTGGGATTGATGCCAAAACCTGATGAATGCAGCAAAAGCACCAAATGGCCAAAGTGAGGTGCCCTTCTGTGGCCATGAGCTGAGTCAGGGAGAGAAGGATGTGCTGGTGTTTGATTCACTGCTGGTTTTGTGTCATGAGGAATCTGGCAGTCACACACTTTCTGCTGTGTATCACAAAACTCCTGCAGTGAGAAACCACATAAAAAATACGTGGAGGGCAAAAACATTGGCACGAGTATTTCAGGCTGTCAGTCCTTGTAACGAAATCTTGCTTTAGTAGTAGTAACAAATCCCTCCAGTCTAACCTTACTTCAACCTTATTTATGACCAAGTCTTATTTTCCACTGTTTCCAATTGCACAGACATAAAAAAAGCTTTGAATAATGCCACATGAATAGAAAAATTCTTGTTTTGCAACATACCATGCTTAAATGGCTCTTGCTTTGTGCCCATGTGAATTCATAGGTCAGGCTTAGGCCAAAAGATACCACAGAGTGTTTGTTCAGAGTTGGGGGAAGGTCTGTATAGATCCAAGCTTATGTCAGGGTCGGAGCTCCGAGGCTTTCAGGTACTGACAATGTTGGATCCTGTTGTCTGTCTGAGCTTGTAGAACCTGAACAATTTGGAGGCTTGAGCCACCTCACTCCTGTGTGCAGCAACGCTGAATGAGAACACCTGTCACTGTTTCACTGGGTTCTCAAAAGTAACCATTAAGTGGTGCAGGGTTTTCAATCCTTTTCTAAAACCAGA
Source organism: Pomatostomus ruficeps (assembly GCA_013400735.1). Lineage (NCBI taxonomy): Eukaryota > Metazoa > Chordata > Aves > Passeriformes > Timaliidae > Pomatostomus > Pomatostomus ruficeps. The sequence goes on along the minus strand of VYZT01022875.1, from coordinate 272,489 downwards.
CTATCAAGGGAAGTTGGGAATACCTGGGACATGATTTGAAAAATTGTAAGACCCCAAGAGAAACCGTCACCCCTTTCTGTGGAACAAAAATCCTCCATCATTTTCAGCACAGACCAAACCCTACAAGAGTTATCAAAGAACTGAGTATTTTCTTCCTACACTGTTTGTTTTCCCTCTCACTTGCACAGTTTTGTGCCGGCTTTAAGTGCAGGAACCAAAATGCTGGTGTGGGAGAGGAGCTGTTGCAATGTAGTTTGAAGGTTAAACATCAAGCTTTGGAACGACGGAAGCGGGTGGAGGGATGTTCTCCTGAGATTTCTGAGCTCGTTTTTCTCTTCTAGCACAAGAGAATCTACACCCAGACTTCTCTCGGCCTGTTCACCAACTCAGCACTGGGGTTTACTCACGTCTTGTTCTTCAGCAATCTTCAAATTTGACATTGAATCTTAATCCACAAAAGGCAAAAAACTTGGATGTTTCAGGTGTTTTCAAGATGGATAATAAATAGCCAGAATTCCACACTGTTTTTCTCATCACCCACTTGAACATCCAAGGGCAGAGAGCTGAATATTGCAAGTAATTACCAGTGTGTTCTACAGTGAAATTTCCATCAGTTAAAATAAGGCTTTTATCTATTTTTTCTGTAGTGAAATGGGAAATTTGCTTGCTCTGAGCAAACTGAACATATGTTTATCCCATGTGAGAATCTGCTATTAGCGCCCACAAGGCTCTAGTTTACACAACATCTATTTTCTTTTTCAGTGGGTAATGAAAGAAGTGTCAGAGACACCCAGGCTCTTCTTTAGTTCCACAGACAGTTATTTAAAGAACCTGGGAGCAAAGGCCATGGCATCCATTCCTCTTGACAGATTCACAGTGTTGTGCAAAAAAATAATCAAACTTTTACATATTTATTTTAAAATTGGTGTTAAATCCGCTTCAAAAAGCCAAAAATAATACAGAAGGAGAGAGCTTACTTAATTTTTTTTTGTTCTGTTTATTGAATGTCACCTTATAAGAAGAGGAAAGTCTCCTGTTGGATTTTGCAGCCAGGTTTTGGCCGGCATTGTTAATTTTTGTTGTTTTTCATAAAACAAGCTGCCTTGGGCTGCAGCTGAATCTCATAAGCCACATGAGTGAAGATTAACTTCTTGTCCTTCCTCTTTTGTGAAGCTGTCAGAAAAGTGTCACTTTTGTTTTTTACTGCTTTCCCCCTCCTTCAGCTGTTGCACACAATCCCTGCTCTGCATCCTTCAGAGCTGCTTCCCGACTCCCTTTGCCTGTCCCAGTGCAGGGAGCGAGGGCATTCCCACTGCATCTGAAAGCAAATTGCTCCCAAGGTTCACGCTCCAAGTACAAAATCCTTCGTTGTCTCCAAACCAGAGACAGCAGTGGTTGATGAGCTGATATTAGGGACTGCTAACAGCACAACAGGCTGCTGCCACTGCAGTGCAGCCTGTGAAACCTCCTCACATGCCAGCATTTGCTTTTTTAAAGGTCCCTCCTACACAGTGGCACAGAGTCCTTGAGGCTTTCGCTCAGTGGGCTGTTGTGAGTGAATAGGAACAAAACAACAAGGAGAACTTGTGCAGCAGAGGGGCAGAGGGGCTCCCAGACAGGGCAGCTGCCAGAGGGGTTACAGACACTGCTGCTTACGGGGAAACTTCCCCAGAGTGATCAGATTTGGGTCATTGAAGGGCTGTGACATCCAAGAGAGCACTGCTAAAACCCCTCTGTTCTTGTCATGCCTAATAGTGGACAGGTGGTGACCCAACATTGCTCTTATGCTGAATTTTTTTGCCCAGGGAAAAAGATGCTCTAAGAAATCAGGGTCCTTTTTGTCTGCATGTTTGCAGTGATGAGTCCCATGACTTAAACCACAATTAATGAATCTTATGGCATTAGTCTGTAGAATTGGAATATTGTTATTTAATAGAGCAAGAAGAGAGCATCTCTAACCCTTGCAAATTCTAAAGATTCAAAATTCAGAAATACAATCTAGAAGTCCAAACATTATAGGGCAGGAAGTTCTGAGAGCAAGTTTAGGATGCTTTTTCCAGAACAAGTTAAAACTGAATGAAACTAAAGACTGGGAAAAAATCAAAGAAAAATAACCAAATTCTTTCAGAACTGAGGTAGAATGGTTGGGTTTGAAATTTGGCTGCAATTTCTAGAATGTTGTGCATGTTATTCCATGTGACTCAGAAGCGTTTCAAGCATAAAACATTTCAAATTGAGAGAAAAAAATGTTACTGAAAGGAGGGGTTGTGAAAAAACATTTTTTTTCTTTTTTTAAAAAATCAAATTATTTATTTTGATCTTGAAAACATGTCTATTCTTTTTAGGGAGGCATGTTCAGAAGGGAAGAGCAATCCCTCCCCAGCTAGTATTTAGCATTGTTCCTACCTGCTAATTAAGTGAAGGGATTGTCGGGGAGCCTGACAGACACATCCATAATCCCCACTTGAGAGCGTTTCAGCAGAGCTTTGTCCCTCATCCCTCACACACTCACATCACAAAATGGCTCTGTGGCATAATGACAGCCGTGTGTCAGCGACGTCTGCGAGGAAGGAGATGGAGAAGGAAGATATTCCAGGCTTTCATGTTGGCACCCTCCCGATGAGTAATTCAGACAGTTTGGAGCCTCCTCATGGTCCTCTCCATCACCCCCATCCCTCTGTTCCCAGCAGCACATTTTGTCTCCTTCAGGAGTCACACCAGCCTCTCAAAGCTAAATGGTACATGATGTTAGATTAATTGGCTGAAAAAGCATCCCCAGAATGAAGGGAGGTGGGGAGGTTGCTTGTCAGAAGTGTCGTTCTGTCACACTGAAAATCGTAGAAATGGGGAAAGGAAGCATCTGAGTGAAAATGAAGGATCCGGATGAGAAAGGGTTGTAAATGAAAACAAAATTCATGTTCAGAAGTGGCTGGTAGTGTCGGGGGAAGAAAGGAGGGACCAGGGAAGGGAGGGAAAATAAAGATACGAGTCCTGGAGGTGTTGTCACCAGCACACACAGGGATCTGAGCAATGCCCCCAGCTGCTTCTGCCTCTCACCAGCAGAGAGGAGCCCTCCCCTACCATGGACGGACTCGGGCAGGGATCAAATGGGGCCCTGGAAGTGCAGGATCCTGCAGTGGAGGGTGTGCTGAAGGGGAGAAATTAAGTGCTACAGCAGCCTAGGAGCTGCTCCTGTGCTCCGGTACCAGGCACCCATCCTATGAAGAACTGGCCCTGGATAAACCATCCATGGGTATCCCTGGATAAACCATCCATTAGTGTCTCTGGATAAACCATCCATTTGTATCCCTGGATAAACTGTTCATTGGCACCCCTGGATAAACCGTCCACTGGTACCCCTGGATAAATCATTCATTGGTATCCCTGGATAAACCATCGATGGACATCCCGGGATAAACCATCCATGTGTATCCCTGGATAAACCATCCATTGGTGCCCCTGGATAAACCATCCATGGGTATCCCTGGATAAACCATCCATTGTAACCCTGGATAAACCATCCATTGGTATCCCTGGATAAATCATCCATTGATACCCCCGGATAAACCATCCATTATTGTCTCTGGATAAACCATCCATTTGTATCCCTGGATAAACTGTTCATTGGCACCCCTGGATAAATCATTCATTGGTATCCCTGGATAAACCATCGATGGACATCCCGGGATAAACCATCCATGTGTATCCCTGGATAAACCATCCATTGGTGCCCCTGGATAAACCATCCATTGGTGCCCCTGGATAAACCATCCGTGTGTATCCCTGGATAAACCATCCATTGGTGCCCCTGGATAAACCATCCATCGGTGCCAGCTGATCACTGCAGCTCCTGCTGTGGCAGTGGTTGCATCCCAGAAATGTCTCCTGCCACTTCTCATGGCTGGCCATAGCAGAATCCATACAAAATCCTCTCCTCTTGGTTGCTTTTCTTCCGTGAATGTTGTCAGAAGAGCTCTGCTCTCCTTGACGTGGAAAATGTCTGATTGCTACCTTGCAATATCTGCTCACAGTCACCAGAATGATTTGATGGGCTCCTCGCTAGCTCAGTCCAAACTCTTCCATAAACTTGGAGTTCAGGTCTCTCTCACTAAGGTTTGGGAGCCCAACATTTTCCTGAGGTCTGTTTTTTCTTTCTTATTTTTTCTGGGTTTCTTTTCCTGTTAAACCCTTCCTATTACCGTATTCTCCATGTGCTGGGCCTCCCCTGTGTTGCCAACTTTCTTCCTCCGCTTTCCACCCCCACAATTTTCTCCTCAATGTCCACAAGGAATCTGTAGAACTGCTAATTTTTTTTTTTCTTTTAGTTTTAATTTCATCCATGCTTTACACATGCAGAATGGTTTTGGTATAACCCACTACAAGGACTATTTTGGTTACTGGTTTTCAAGAGAGACTTAAATACCTGTGGCAACAAAAATCTGAGATTCCCTTCATGGGAATTCTGGGCTTGTTTTGCTCCTTGCAGTGCTGATGCTCTATAGAAATATGTTGTCTCATTCATTTTGACTGACACTGGCAGACATGAAGCTCCTATGCAATAATTAAGACTATTTCTATATGCAAGCTAATTTTTCTTGTAGCCTACATTTGGTGTTCAAAAAGAATATTTTTTTTTTAAATCTTAATTTCATGCCAAATATTTCATGCTGAAATACAACAGATGAAGCAAAATTACTTCTTTCATTCAGCTCTGCTGCTGATTTTCCTCCCTTTATAGGGACCAGGTGCTGACTTCCTAGGTAATAATATCCCATAATGTCAACAAATAGGAGAGGAAAAATAAAAGCAAAAATATTCCAGTGGGAAGGACAAACACAGACTGAGAGCTTGGAGGAAATGTTAAAAACGCTTCTCTGGAGGGTCTCAAACACAGGTTAAACAAATGTTTCATTTTAGCTTCATTAGAGTTTGTGTTGGGACTAAAGGAGAAATTACTGGCCTCATGCTCACGTTTTTTGCACCTCTGTGAGAAACAGATCACAGTGGCAGGAGAAAGAGAAATCAGCTTCTCCCAGCATGATCAAGGTGAAGCTCCCTTCCTACCTTGGTGCCAAGTCACAGATGCCTTTTTGTTCTGTCACATCGCTGCAACATTTCAGGAGGAGATCTGTTGTTTAAAAAAACCACAAAAAAAGACAAACAAGCAGCAGTGTTTGCAAACTGAGATGGGCACATTAAAGCATCTTTGGGATAGATTTCTCCCTGTGCTTTTTGTTGACAATTTGTTTTCTTTAATTGGAGCGTGAAAGGACTGAGCATGTCCAATGCAGCTTCCCTATGCTAAGTACCACCTGTCAGGAAAATAAAGACTCTCTATCAGTCACTTTTCCTTGGAGATTGTGAGTTTTTCAGAAAAGACATGCTGGCACACACCCACGCTGCTCCCTCCACTGCAATCTCTTCCCATCCGGGCTGCTGTGTGACTAGGAGCAGGAACAACACAGAAAATCCATCCATCTCAATAATATTTCAAATCTAAAACTTAACCCACAAATAAGTGACTTATCCCCACCACCTTCCCAGTAATTGGACTCAATTTCAGAATGCTTTCAGCAGTAATACCCAAATAAAAGGGCAGTGGCTATAACTAAATCAGGATCGAAGATATTATTAGAAGATGTTATTAGAAAGACAAAGGTAGATTAAGTGGAAGGGACGAAAAAATGCCAATCCAGCCACTCCAGCATAAACAAAATAGAGTAAAATTAGAGCTGGCTGTAGGCAGAGCTTTGGATGACTGGGGAGTGCATTTGCAGCCTGCTGAGCAAAGGCAATTCTGCCCCCACACTGACGCACAGAAGATTTGGATGAATTTCAATCCAGACAGGTAGTGCAGCTGCAGTTTGGGGCTGAGAGCTCGGTGGAAAGGCAAAGCAGAGGGCTGATGCAGACCTGAGTGCTCTGCACCTGCTGGGTAACAGGGATATAAACGCTGGAAAAGGGGCCGCCAAAATGCATCTCTTAAGCAGCACACAGCATCGGAGCAGTGTTAACACAGCTTCCACAACGAGCGTGTGATGGGAAGCTGCTGCGAGAACCAGGGCAGCAATCAGTTTTCCTTGTCTTTGAGCTTCAAAGGGAAGCAACAGGATTTTCTGGGGAGGCTCCAGGATCACTTGGATGGACCGGACCCCCCTGGGGGTGGGTTAGTTTGGGTCTGTCCTCCCTTGGTCGTGGTTGGGGTGACATTTTCAAGGTGCCTTCTGGATTTATGTGGTGTCAGTGCTGGGACAGGGCTACCAGACACCCCGAGCCCTTCCCTGGGGAGGGACTGCAGGCCTGTGGAAGCTGCCAGGAGGGTATGGGACCCTGGGCTATGCACAGCTTGGAATAAATCCAACACCCAACATCCCTGTGAGGCTGGTGTCACCTCCTCCATACAAACTGCTCCCGGGGTCGCCTGTCACTCCAGCTCTCCATTTCACAGCACATCTGCAGCCTGTGCCCAGGCTGTACCAGCAAACGAGCTCTTCTTCCTCAGTTTGTATCAGCATTATTTTTTTATGATTAAGGTCCAACCACAAATCTGTTCAGAGCTTCATTGTATTTGCTGTTTGTCATTGTTCAGTAGTTTCATTCCATTTTAAGATTTAAGGAAATAGAAAGCCAATGTCCCTTGACTAAAGAACTTCTTCCATTAAAAAACCAAGTCTCTTTAAAATGTGTTTGTTTGACATGCCAGAAGATTTCCTCTGTGAAGAATAGAGAATGGGAATAAATATGGTAATGCAGAGTAAATATGTGGGGGCATAAGACAGAAGAAACAGGAATTTCTCTGACTGAAGAGTTTCCTCCACCCAGGAAGTGAGAAGAGTTGTGTTGCACATCATTTAAAATAGATTTTATTTTTAACAAAGAAAAACTTTTCTTTAAAGTCTATTACCATAAAAATGCATTTTGGATGACAGTTTGTACCATATAGGTCAGCTGCTAAAAATATGTATCTTAAAGGTGAACTTTCCTTTTGGTTTTATACAGCGGCACAACCAATCACAGCAAGTGTTAACCACAAAGTACCGAATCCCACAAAACCCTGAGAGCTCAATGCATTGTGAAGCAAAAGGAAGAAAATTCCTCAAGTCCATTGGCAACAAAACTTTTTTTAACCTTTCTTACCCATTTTTCTTAGGACATGGGCATTGTTCCATGTCTTTCTGACCTTTCAAATCTGTAGGGAGTACAAAAGGAGGAGGACAGCTGACATTGTGACCAGTGCTTCCTACTCCGTCACCTCTTTGCTCTCCTTATTTATGTCCCTGTCAGAAGTAGTGTTGCAAAGCCCTTCCAAAGTGCTCTTTTTATTGAAAGATTCTTCAATATTTTAAAAAAGCTGAATTACCCAAGCTCTGAGAATACATGCATTGTCAAGGGAAATGAGCACATGAAAAATACTTGTCATTATCTCAATGAATTTTTCTGTTTGGCACTGCTCAGGTACATTATATTGCAACAAAGGAGGTGCTAATTTAAGAACACATATATTTAATTATAAAATCGATTTTTTTTACTCTGCCTTTCTGACTGTAAAGACACTTTTCTTTGCATTTTCCTTTTGTTGCTTTTTGATAAACAACAGCTACTGTGGACTGTTCTCAGCAATGATCTCTTGGTTAGTTCATCCAATGATTTGCAACATAATCAATGGGTTTCCAGTCAAAAGTCAGGAAATGTAGCAGGTCAAAATCATGATTAGGGGAAGCAGAGCTGGTGGGTGAGGCGTTGCCCTTTAGGCATTGGGAAGGTTTTTTCCAGTGCTTTTTGCTCCAGGCCCCCCTGGGATGGGATTTGGCCCCAGCAGTCGGGCTGGTTGTGGCCGTGTGTTTTCAGGGTCGGCAGTGGCGGGAGGTGCTGCAGAGCCAGCCTTCCTTTCACCTGGCACAAACCAGGCCTGCTAGAGATGGCTGCTGCAGCTTAAACCAAGAGAAAAGCAGGCAGGATAGAGCTGTAAATGAGCCTGGGTCTCAGGCTCGTAGCTGTAAGGAAATTTTTACAGTGCTGCTACAAATCTGTCATACACAGTCATGCAGAGAAATGCATTTACGTGCAGGTGCAGTCCCTGTCAGAAATATCTAAATGTTCTCTGTATAGGGGCAAGAACCCTCAGAGAACTGTTGGACATGAGAGAAAACAACACTTTCTCACTCAACTTCTTTTTAAAACCTTTTCTATTAATCTTGAATTTATTCTCAAAGCTCCTACCATCTCTCATATACAGCAGAGACCAAAAGAATGGTAAATACTTGCATACAACATTCATGTCCAGTGACATATTTGTATTAGCCTATACATCAGCTTATTTATCTAAGGTAAATAAAGAGATATTTATTTATTTTTCCGGCAGGAGAAAAGAGAACAGGAAGATGTTTAGACAGCTGAGTTCAGGAAGGAGTCACCTATGGTCCTTTTTAAACTATTGGGAAGGAAAGAGCTGCAAATAAGAGATTTTTGTCTTTTGATTGTAAAGGCACCCCAGCAATGGAGGAGGTAACTGAATAAGATAAACTCAACCACGCTTAGCAAATGGTTTGAAATTGGTGTGGAGTGGTGTAATTATGAAATTTACAGCTAAAATCAGCATATGGACATTGTGTCTTTGCAAGCACAGTCTTGGGCACCAGATATTTATCCTGAGAGAATTAGGCTTGTTCCATTAGTGTTATTGGCATTAATTGGAGTAGTGGGTTGAAATGCTCACGAACTGCTGTGCAGGCTGAACATTTGAGGTGCCTGCAGTGTTTGTGGGGATAAACGAGGAGGGGGAGATGTAACAGTTGTGGTGTGTGTATGTAGGTGGCCATGAAAAGTTGTTCTGTTTAACCCTTTGCTTTTCGCAAAGCAGATCCGTCTGATTACTCCAATTCCCCGAGTGTTAACCCTTGCTGCCATACGGAATGTGTGGTGTTCCTGCTGTAAGAGTGCAAGAGTGGATCAAATTCAGAGAGTAATGGTGCTACCTCAACACTGAGAACACCAATGTTCTCCATAACACCCTGATATGTGTTGTTGGTCTGGAATGTATATGGGATTCCCATTGCCAAAACAATGGTAATTCAATTAATCAAAGAACATTTCAGCAAGTATGATACAACGCTCTATTGAATGAACAAATTTCTTTCTCACAATAGCTGTGTTGGTTTTGAGCTGCTTAATTTGAGCACTGCACAATCACACCTGGAACGTTTTTGGGTCATATCAGCTGAGAACAAAATTGGCCAAAAGAACCTTTTTGGCCTCATTGGTAGATGTCAGCATCAGAAATTCTGTGACTTGGAGCACCAGTATTTGAGCTGGGATGAAAGAGTTGAAAAGGCTGTGGTTTTTTGTTATTCTCTGGAAGGTTTAAACATTATAATCGTGTTGTGCTCCTCTGAGACTCGCCTGGCTTCAAAAGAAGAGTTGAGGAATCCTTTTGTTCCATCCCATTCCTGCTGTGTAGGGAAGGGCTCTCCAGCTGTGCTTGGAAATGACTCTGAAGGGAGCACTGGAAAGTGTCCAGAAGAGCCAGAGGGGAAAGCTCAGCTTGTCTGCAGAAGGGCACCATGCACAGGTGCCAAGAGGAGTTTTGGTTGCTGAACTGGCTCTGATACAACTCCGAAGCCATGTTGGGGGAAATAAACATGAACACCACGTGCACTCCACCTCCCACCAAGCGTTACGTGACTGTGCCAGCCACCTCGGAATTTTTGCAAGGTTAATGATGTCCTGGAACTCCACACCCACCTTTCTTACCTCGTTAAACAGCCCAGTACCCCTTGGTGCAGCAGGAGCTCGTGGTGTAGTCTGTGCATTTCAGAGCGGACGATCCCATCAGAAATTTCCATGATACCATGACAGCAGTTTTCTGATCTCATTTAAATTACAGAATTACTTCCTGTTTTGAAAGAAAACTGGAAAGGATGTTGCTCTGGAGGTGGATTGGTCTGGTTCAGCTTGTTAAAGACACTGCTTTGAGAGTGGGCTGTTCAAAGCCACTTCCAGACAGTTTCACTTGACTACAGAGTAGTCTGGGCGCAAGTTCTGACTCATGGGAAGATGCTTTTCCCTATCCTGCTGGGTCTTGAATTGAAAGCACAAATGACCCCAGAGTCTGTCCCAGTCCTAAATTATAGCTGATGTAGTAAGAGGTGTGTAGCTGCACTGTACAGTAGAGAGGTATGAATTAAGAATTGGACAATGGAGGAGAATTTTGGCCAAGCTCTCAGGGTCAGTCACAGGATGAGTACAGAAGCTGCTAGATTCAACTCAGGAGAAAACAGGATATGAATGACTAGACAAAAATGTTACTCCCACTCCCTGTCAAGACCATAAATCTGGCCCTAGAAATTGGAATAAAAATTTACCAGTCCAGGCTCAAAATCCACTCAAGCATTCTTCCAATGGAGAGATGAGTGTCTGCTGTTTAACATAATGAGTTAAGAAAGATTGCCTCTGCTGGTAAGTGGAATATTGAAGGCTGGAATAAGAATTTAGAACCTGTCTGAGCCTTCTTAGAAGATTTGAGTCGATGAAAAGGTTGCTTGGTGTTTATCCAAGGATAAGAACATACAAGAGCTCTTTCCACATTGTATCTACCTTGAGGCAAATTATTCACTGACACAAAATATGGGATCTCTAGTGCTGTTCTCACTGTTGCCAGGATATAGTGAAATCCATCAGCTCTTTAATGGAGACACAAGTACTGCAGAATTCCTTGATTTCAGCCTGGCCCTACCAAACTCAGATCTGTAGCTTAATCTCATGGCCCAAACCCTAACAACATTAGAGGGACACAATTCATCCTTTCACAGGAACAGGTCTGTTCACAGGCTGTGATTTTGTCTCATCAGTCTTTTGCAAATAGTGGTCTTCAGCCCCACACTGCATAAACCTATACACACAAACTCTGTCTGTGTATCTATATCTGCAATCAACACCCTGATGAAAAGGATTAAAACTCCAACTGTGTGAGCAAGGCTCCCTTGACTGACAAAAAAAACCAAACCAAAATCCCAAACAAAATAAAAGAGGATAAATTAGTTGAATAATTTAATTTCAGTGTTGTTTTACCTTTTCCCTAACTGACATGGGTTCAAGTTCAGCTCTTGGAGGATTTTCGGTTCTTGGTGTTTTATTTCTCTTTCACACTGGTGACCTAAGGGAATGTGGTACTCCATGTTCATCCCAAAGCAGAAGATATCACTTTTTAGGGTCAATCTTTAAAATCTTCTTTGGAATCCTTGCATGACCATGGAAAAAAGAACAGAGAGGGGATCAGTGTCTTCCTAACTAGGGCTGGTACATGGCTCCAGGTGCCATCACATCACTGGGACATGAAGCCAGGGAGCAGCTGAAGCAGTGATGTTGTGTTGGGTTGTGCTGTCACATCACCACAGGCAAGAGCTGGTCACTGATGTGAGGCTGCTTATGGCAACCCCGTATTGCTGTCCTGGGAAATAACATGACAGAATAATATAACACAGCCATTTTACAAGCAGCAAGGTGGAAACAATGCAGCAGCGAGGGCTGAGGGGAGATGAGAGCGAAAGTGTTTCAGATTATCCTATCGAGAACAAACGTGTTTGATGTACTATTCACACCATCTCATATGAAAGTTTAATGTCTTGGGGGTGCCAGCTCTGTACAGATCTGTGACTGTAATCAAGCCACAAGCAATGGCTGTGTGAAAGATCTTGGAAAAGTTTCTTGGCATCTCCAATGGATGTGTTGCAAAGCTATGACCCATTTTTCAGTCACTGGTTTGTATTTGATAACCATGAAGCTCTAAAGAGGGAAAAAAAGTAAGGTTGCCTGAGCTGAAACAAATGGCTGTGTGAACTAAACCACTGTGAGGTTTTATATCTTGATTGCTTCTCTCTGGAAAACTCTGCCAAGTCTAAAAAAATTTCCATAATAGCGTGCACTGCTGATAAAAAACAGAAAATGCAGCATTTCTTTTCAACTTTTCAACTTGCAACTTCTTTCAACTTCTACAATACATCAAATTCCTTTCAGGATATAACTACAACCTGTTTATCAGTGACAAGAAGTGCCCTTTTGGGATTCTTCCTATCAGCACCCAAAGCAGAGATAAGTTTTCTAATGAAGCACTCAGTACAAGCACTTTGAAACCACCCATTAGCTGACAGATTTTACCTGCAACAGACCTGAGTAAACTCTCAATTGTTTTCTTTTTTCTTTTTTTTTCCATTCCAAATGGATTTTAGTGGCATCTCTTGACTCTTGTTGGCAGGAATGGAGGTATTTACCATCTGTTCAAATGCACATTGACCATGGTAAACAAGTCAGACAATTCCCCAAGCAATGGGCGTGGGGAGGCAACCAATACTGGCTGCTGGCTCTTCTCGCAGCTTGGGTGCACGCAGAGGACAATGCAGTCAGGTGAGTTGTTGGCACTGAAGTGAACTCATGAACAGAACACCTCTCCAGGGTGCTTCCAGCAGAAATGAAGTTATGTAAGTGTTGACGATCAGATCAGAAGATATTTGGGTTTGGCTTAGACAGCCGCATTCTGTTGGTTTTGATATGTGTGGTGCCCAGCCCATCTTTCTGGGGAGGAATAGGACAGAGAGAAAATGAAAGGAGATTGGTGCATGGAAATGAACTTCAGAAGCTGTAAGACCATGTCAGAGCAGCTCAGGGCTGTGTTTAACTCTCTGAAGTGTTCAGCTGAACCTGCTCCTTGCTGCAGTCTTCCAGCTGTTGACTTTGTCTGTGGAGGGGGCTGTGTTTTGGTTGGGCTCCCAGCAGCCAATTTCCAGACAAACCCATCGCAATTAGAGGACCTGAATGGGGATTTGCTCGTGAAGGTGCCCACGCTGTTCGGAGCTGCATTTGCAAGGGCAGGGGGGGAATTCAGAAGGTTGCTGCTGGGAGGAGTGAGTATCTCTCAGTGGTGTCTCTGCTCCGGAAACAACGACCGCTGCCTATGCCTTTTGTGTGGCAGCGTCTCAGATTAAGTCTCTGCCACTCATGGCATATTTGCTTTGTGTTTTGCAGAACTTTCCATCTGGAGTCACGCAGTACGTTTGTTCCCCATAGCATGAAAGCATGGCATCTCACTGCTTTTCCCTGGAGCAGAGTAACACATTCATTTTTAATTGTTGACCACTCTATCAGAAATCCTATTTCCCAGAGTTTAATTGTTTTGCATGATGTTTAATTCATGACTTCCCTACAGAAATCAGCTGTTAACCTTTTAAAAAAAATAATGTATTATTTAGTATTTATTTATTATTTAGCAATAACATTTTTAATTGTACAGGATGATATAACTTATTTATATTTTCACTCTAAAATTCCATGTCTCAGTGGTCCCTCTCTCTTCCCTCTTTTTTTTTTTTTTTGACTTGCAATTATGAAGAACAATAAAAGCTTTAGAAATGTTACCATAAAGGTTTCCAGAAAAAGTTTTTGATATAAGATGTCCTTATACAGGACAACACTGAAGACACATTTACATCCTCCTGGAAATGCTAAGCCAATGTTTAAGAGCTTTTGGAAATCAGGGCATAGGTGAATATATTATTCTTTCTTTCTGAATATGCTTTATTCCATAGTCTTACAAATGAGCTGCCCTACAGAGAAGTTCAGCAGCAAAAGTGAAGCCAAAGTTTCAGAGGATTTGTGGAAACAAGAATTCAGACTTTCTGCCAGAGATCTGATGCGTCTGGCGATATTCATCCAGCCAGGAGACCGTGCCGTCCAGAATGTGTCTAGCTGAGTTTCACACACAGCGAAGTGCCTTGGGAAATGTTCCAGGACAATAATTATTGGATACCAGGGAGCTGCAAATAAGTGCTAAGAAATGAGGAAGCACAGCCCCAGCACAGATCACATCCCCGCTCCTGGCTGCACGGAATGCCCTTTGCTTTGGCTGCCACGGCAAAATCTCCATCTTTTCTTTTTGGCTCTCAACAAATGCAGAGCAAAATGAAAGGATTGGGTACTGGGGGATATTTTGTGGTGTGTCCAAGTCCTAAAGCTTCTTCCAAACCCAGAGACCAGGCAGAGGCTGCAGGAGTCCCTCTCTCAGCAGAACAAAGCTGTCCCATGATGTGCAGCCTGGATCCAGCTGCCCCCACAGCAGTGCTGCTCATGAGGGACAAGGTCCAGCCACTCAGGCAGGGATCCAGGGATGGATTTCAGCACGGGGGGTGTGTTTGTAAGGTTCATATCAGCAACATGTTCCTTACCTTCTGTGGACTGACATTTATAAACATGGAAATATATATATATTTGATTGATAGGGCTGTGAAGCCAGCATTTATTTTCCTTCTTTTCAAGGCAAGTGCTGGACCCACAAAAACAAGCCAGGATGGAGGTTTCTTTGGAACCAGTGGACTTCTCCTGTGGCTGATCCTGTGCCCTTCCATCGCTTCCATTTACAAATTATCCACTCTGTTATCCTCACCCACACAGGAAGACGTCATTGTTTCCCTGCTCTCAGTACATCATCAGGGGAGGAAGTGCTACATCTGGGCAAAAATCAGTTTACAGTGGAAGAATCACAAAGCTTTTAATGATGAAACCAGAAAACAGTGTAAAGCTTTTTGCTGAGTGTGTTTGGTTTAAAAACAAAATTTCCATCAGATCCTGAGGGAGCAGAGAAGCACTTCCTTTCCTAATTTTTAATATTAACCTTGGCAGTGATGAAGACTGAATGGATAAAGCAATTACAGGAAAACTCCAACTCAGTAGGAAACAGGAAAAAAATCCAGCTACAGCAAAAACCGTGGTCATTTCTAAGAGCTAGGATATCTGATACAGCTGCTGCTCTTTCAAGAACTACTTAAAAGCATTTTTGACTATTTTTCACTGGAAAATACTTCAATCAGCATATATATATAAAAGGCCTTTCTTCTCTCTTTCACTTTCTTCCTTATTTCTTCCTTCTACTGCAATGTAAATTCTACCGCAAAGGCAGGAGAAAAAAATCTGTATAGCACAAATGACTCTCACTTCAAGCAAATATTGCCATAAGTAATTATGCTTCTCTCTGTTCCTCTTTCAGACATACTGATGTTACAAATGAATTAACCAAGGAACAAAATGCTTCACTGCCAACTGAGAGCTAATCCTTGAAGTTCAGTGCTATTACATTTAACGTATTTCAGTTGGATCTCAAACCACGACAGGCAGAGGAACTGATACCAGTGAAGGAGACGCATTTCTTGTCAAGAAAGAGTCTCACGATTGCTTTGCTCCAAGGAAATTTGAATGAAGAAACACTCAGTTTGGAAACATGCCTATTCTACTTGGACAAAATTAAAAAATGGGTTGAGAAAAGCAAACAGAGCTAGAAAACATTGCAAAGAAAAACTATAAATTTTCAACTCAAAATTCAAATTTTTAAAATTTTTCCATGGGACTTTTTGACCACCCATCCTTCTTGGGACATTACTTCTGCACTTTACCCCTGAAACTCTTGCAGGACAAAGAGTTTGTCTTGCTTGAATGGTCTGGATCTGCTTGTGCTTTCCAGTGGCTCCCTTAGTGACTATTGAGGTGTTTGTGCTTTGGGGCTGGAGCAGCTGCACAACAGGGACCCTTTTCTAGCCTGGAGCTCAGTAAGGTGCTGGACCTGCCAGAGATTTTGGGTATGGCACAGTTCCCAAATCCCTGCGTCTATGCCACTTCATAGCTCAGTTCAGGGGCTCTTGGATTGCCAATATGGTCTCTATGGAGTTCTGTGGGTAACAGTTGTGTTGCTTTAAAAATGAGGGTGGGAGGAGTTTCACGCAGCAAGGAGCTGCAGAACAGATCAGGATCCTCTGACAACGATTTGTGGTCAGAGGAAAGGCTGATGTTTGCTGCGTGAGTGTCTGGGGTCGCTGCTCTTGCCCTCTGTTATTGCAGGTAGCCACGTGTCAGGATGTACCTTCAACACTCCCAGCCTGCCTGAGTTGTGCTTATACACTTATTAAATTATGGTGTGCATTTGTACTCAGACTATTATAAATCCATTACTTCCCTGAGGCCAGAGGAAATGGTTTTAAAATGTGAGGTTTTTCTACAGGGGATTGAGAGATAAAAATGCTAAAGCTCTGTACTTGGCTTGCGCAGATCAATGCGGTGCAATAACTGGGAAGACAAACCAAGCTTAAAATATTACAAATATGATTGCATGAAAGCTTAACTTGACATTGAGTAATTATCACTACAAAAGTCTCCTAAACTACCGTAAGATAAACCAGAACCAAAACCAAACCCAAACAAAGAGCCTGGCAGTAAATCATAAAAGAGAAATAACAGTGTGTGTGCTTGGAACCGAACTGCGAGTAGTAGACAGTAGTGAGTGAAACTTCAAATTTGTCCTTCAGTTTTTCAATACAATGGAGAAGTGTAGATGAAAAGTCTTGGGATGGGAAATATCAAGAGGTTTTGAAAATTATTTTTGCACTAAAAGTTTCAGAAACATTTTTTTCTTCAATGCTAACTTTGTTTCTCTGTTAGGAGAAACTAATTGTTTGGAACAATTAGTTCCAAACCTGACAATTGCTATTTGTGATGGGATGAATGAAGAAAAGGACAATAAGGCAATCTTTCAAACAAGATTCAAAACCAGTAATTAAAGTTCCTACCAAGTTCAGAAGCTGGTGTTAGGTTGCACTAAGGCACAATCATTATCCAGTGAGCAATAAGGTTTACCTGCATTTTCAGGACGATGAGATAATTCTTCATCCCACCACAGTTATGATATGCCAGTTAGTGAGTCTTTCCATTTTTTCCCCTGAATTTATATTAAGCAGAAAATAAATACTAATGAAACGTTCCATTTTCTGAAGCACTGAGCCACTTATAGGAATAACTTTTTGGGGGAGGAGTAGGAAGTAAGTTTGTATCTTAGACTTCTGTCATTGTTTCACTCGAACAGATGGAAGCTCAGCCACTTGTGATTGAATCACTGAAATGAAAGCACATCGCTGAATTGATGGTCACTCATTTGCTCAGTTCCATGTGAGAAAATTACCCACGGCCAGTGATGGCTGTGGGCTTCCTGAAAAGGAGGAAAAGGAGCCTCTCCCAATAGTTCCAGTCACTGCAGGTTGTAGCCACACATGGCATGTGTTGATGGCCAGGGACCTGGGACTGTCCATTTCCACTCGGGATACATTCCTGAGCTGTCCAGTATCCAGAAATATGCAAATCCCTTGGAATCTAAATTGTGCCACAGTTTATGAACAAAGAAATTCTTTCTCTAAATATTGCAAGTACCTAACCCAGACCTCTACAGCAAGAAGAGTCAAAGAGAGATTACTTTAAATACTCCTGGCTTGTGGGACCACCAGCAACGGGACCCTGAGCACTTTTGTATTCTCAGCATGGAAAGAGTGTTCCTGGTTTTGGGACACATCAGTAGCTGCATAAATCCATTTGGGATCTACAAGTGCTGGACTCAGGTCCCTGTCTCAGAGTGGGGTGAAACTCAGTCTGAGAGTGTCCAGTTCTCTTGGCTATTAACCAATGTCAGCTATTTCAGGTGCTGTCTGAGCAAGTGGCCAACACCTCCACTGTTCCTGGGTGTTGAAGAATGCAGCTACTTTGCAAAGCACAAAAATGTAATTTTAAAAAAAATACTTCTGTCAAACCTATGAAATACTATTCACTCCTCAGATCTTCAATCAGCTTCTCAGTGCTCCATTTCTAATTATTTGCCATCTGGTGCAGCCCCTTCTCTTCCAAAGCAATGTGGAATATTCTTCTGGAGCAGGCACACTCAGCAGTGCTGCCCGAACATTAACTGCTTCTGACTCGTGATCCTGGGGAGCCTGATTGTTTGAGGCAAATCTCCTCCCCAGGGACGGCAGGATNTTTTTTTTTTTTTTTTTTTTTTTTTTTTTTTTTTTTTTTTTTTTTTTTTTTTTTTTTTTTTTTTTTTTTTTTTTTTTTTTTTTTTTTTTTTTTTTTGTGGGGGGGGAAAAAAGTGCTTCCGTGTCATTTATAATGGATTTCATTCCAATAAACAGACATCTTCTGGCATATTATGACCATGGCTTATCAAATAATAAACCCCTGTCACTCTGAATTGCTGGGAGTGGGAGCAATCCAGCCAGCGTCGATTTCCATGCCCACTTTGTCATGCCGTGAAATCTGCAGGGGTTTGGAGCGTGTGGGAGTCATGGCTGGCAGCGGGGAAGGACCTCCCTGTGCCCCAGGGGAGCTGCAGGGAGAACGGGGTATGGTTCCTTGCGTTCTGACCCCTGTACACCGTCCCACTTTAAGTGCTACCTGATGTTCATTAGGGACGATCACAAAGCCATATGGCCAAACAAGTGCAATACATAGCTCAGCGTGATGGCAGAATGAGTCCTTGTTAATTCTTTCTCCTTTTCCACCCTCTGCCTGGGAGAGAGGAGAGTGAGGAGGCTGCTTTTACTGTGTTGAAGAGATGACAGACTTGATAACTTTAGTATGGAGCATTTCCAGGGCTTAACAATGAATGGCACAAGCTTTCTGAGGGGAGAAAAAAATAGGCACAGATTTTCAAATGCATCAGCAGGTTGCAAAAAAAATGTGCTGATTAGCCATTTGTATATTTGACTCGGGATGGTTGGGACATGGGAGATCTGAATTTAATTTCTACCCCTGCAACATTTTCCCTGTGTGACCTTATTGTACCTTTTAATGCCTCTGTGCTTGGATTCTCCCACTTTCTCCCTGGGACAGGAGGTGGGTCTTGGTACACATATATTTATATGACACATGCTGGTTTTGATTGAGGTAGAGTTGATTTTGTTCACAGTTGCTGCTGTGGGGCTGTGTTTCGGATTTGTGCTGGAAGCTGGGTTGATAATTCAGGGATGTTTTGGTTATTACTGAGCAGGGCTTACACAGAGCCAAGGCCTTTTCTGCTCCTCACCCCACGGCTCAGGAGGCTGGGGGTGCACGGGAAGCTGGGAGGGGACACAGCCAGGACAGCTGAGCCCAGCTGAGCCAAGGGATATCCCAGGCCACGGGGTGTCACGCTCAGCATACAAAGCTGGGGAAAGAAGCAGGAAAGAGAGGACATTCAGAGTGATGGTTTTTGTTTTCCCGAGTACAGTTCCATGTGATGGAGCCCAGCTTTCCTGGGAATGCTGAACACCTGCCTGGCCATGGGAAGTGATGAATGGATTCCTTGCTTTGCTTTGCACGTGCACACAATTTTTGCTTTACCTATTTAACTTCAGAAAATTCAGATATTATTTCAAGGTGGATGCTTTCTCAAACACCCAGAGTTAATGACAGCAGGTTATCTAATGGCATGGAGGGGACTGGGACCATCCAGTGGTGCTGGCCTTGTCTGGCCTTGGGGCTGGCCTTGTCTGGCCTTGGGGCTGGCCTTGTCTGGCCTTGGGGCTGGCTTCCTCCCCTGGCAGAGTTTGTCCAGCAGCACCCCTGTCATCACTCCTTGTTGTCCATGGCAAGGCACAGCCTGGAACCTCTGGGGCAGTGTTTCTGTGACCTGAGGTGGTGGAGTGATCATAAATATTTTTCTATGGTATTTTTTAAAATTCAGCTTTCAGATACATTGGTAAATTTGAGGAATTATTTTTCTTAAGATTTTTTATTGTTTTCCCTGCTGTTATTCTCAAGATATTAAATGAATCAGCTCTAATTTATGGTGATTCTTGATCTGCTGAAACCATTGTGTTCATCTCTATTGTCAGGTCCAGGGCTTAAATGTGTTCTCTCCAGAGCCTCCAAGTGCCTGCAGGAGAGCACCCCTCACACCATTTTCTCAGTAGTAGAACAGATGAGTAAATTTGAGCAAACCTCCTATTTGAAACAGACCCCACAGAAAGGAATAAAAATGTCATCATCAGCAAGACTAAACTACTCTCACAAATAACAGCAACAGAGTCTTAAAGCAAAGGTTGGCTGTGTCTATACAGAGAAAATACTTAGTGTCTGTGTGATATACAAGGCAGCTTATCTCTTTGAGAGCAGGAGACTATAAAAATACAATTGCCAGAATGAAAGAAAATTGAAGCTGATTGCCATAGCAACAAAAGAATTACATTGATGAAACAGAAGCACATAAAATCCTTGTATGCTACATTAAAGACAAAGCAATCAAAAGTAAACAAGGGAGGATTGAAATTTGCTTGGCTAAAGCTGGAAATGACAAATGTTACCAGGTGATGGAGGCAGAAATGAGCCCACAAGAAAGGAAAGGGCATCCCTAAGGAGTGGGGATTTATTCCCCATTTCCTCTGTGAGCAGGACAACAGGGACCTGGGAATGCAGCTACGGGCACTTCCCAGGCTGTGAAGACAGTATATGGGAGTGAATTCTCCGTCAGATGGTCAGTAACAGCAGTTTTCATCTGTGCCTTTTGCACCGATCTCTGTGAATTTCTTCCCAACACTGCCTTGTTTCTCCCTCCTGCTGAAATTCTCCCACGGACCCAGGTGAAACAAGCTGCTCTTGGAAAAAAGAAGTTTTCTTTTTCCATCTGCATCTATTGAAACATCTTGCTTAGACTGGCACCTGCTTGCCCATGGAAATACACTTTTGCCCTTTCAGGTCTGCATGGCTCAATGACCCTGCAGACCCTACAGCAGAGCCAGCAGCCTTGCAGAGCACGCTGGAGAAGCCACAGTTTGAACCCCCAACATAAATCTGAGAGTTTCCTGGTGTGAGGGCTGAGGGGGGCTGGGGACCCAGACCTCAGCACCTCCCACAGCATCCGAACTGTGGGGACAGATGCAGGGCTGTGCTGCTGTGCTGCGCTTCCTGTGGGGCTCCAGGCCCCAGTTTGGGGTGGATTACTGCAATCCTGTGTGCTGCTCTCACCTCCTGAATCACTCCCACGGGCAGCTGGTTGGACAAATTTACCTGGAGTGTAAGGAGCATAAATCTCAGTGGTGTTACCCCAGAGAGGGAGAATGTTCCTGTGTGCATCCCTGTCCACACAAAAACAGCCATCCTCCTTTTTTGGAGAAGGAGCCAATGCTATCCAAGATGAAAGCATTTGAAGGAAGTGTCTATTTGTCATAGCTTGGTCTGGAAGAGTAAAAAAAAATAGGATGTATTAAATAAAAGATCTTCCCTGAATGCAGCTATAATTAAGATCTTAATGTCCTTTATCATAACAAAGCCTTGAAGTCAGTCCAAATGTTGTACTCAAGCACAATTAAAGCATTCCAAGTGGTGGACTGACATGTCCTTAAGATACAGCAACATTTAATCTACTAGATTTTAGTCTGCAATAATGACCAAACCTTTCAAAGCTAGCACAAAAATTCTTAAGACTAGAATCAAGTTGACAGTTCCTTTAATTACACTCATCTTCCTTTCAAAGGAAGTGACAAAAAGAGTTAAGGAAGATTAACTAAGACTTAAATGCATAGGAATGACTCAAGGCATATTTAAGTAAGACTTAAATTAGTCTTTCATTTGGACCTGGGCGATTCCATTAACAATAATGAAATAGAGAAAGCCAGATCTTAAAGCTTTTGGTCTGAGCTCTGCTTGGAGGCACTTTGCCAAGTCCTACCCATCTCCCAGATCTTACTCCAATCTGGATTACTTTTCTTTAATATTTCTGTCATCCTTTTTTTTTAATTATACTTTTTGGTTTCTGCTGTACTTTAATAAAACTCTTTGCCTTAGCCCTATTTGGGGTTTCCATACATTCCATGTTTCCATACATGACAGCCTCTTCTCCTTTGCAGTACCCTAAACACAAAGATATTTTCCTTCGGGTTTGGTGCTGTTTGCGGTTTCAGGTAACATTTGTTCAAACTGAAATCTTGCTTTCCATCTGGTAAACAGAAGATATCTGTGCAGATCCTGACCCTCTGGTGCTCCCTAAAAACATGGTGTTTGATGGGTAACTGCAGCGTGCAGCATCAGCAGCTCCCGCACAGAGGTGGCTCTGAGTTGGGAGGAGGAAAGCAGAGAACAATTCTCCTGGTTTGCACTGAAGGAAAGGTTTGCAGCATCCTGCCATGCGCAGATGGGCACCAGAGTCATCCTGGTCACCATGGTAATAAGATAATCAAAACCAACCCTTGATTTTTTAACTCTGGATGATGAATGGCGGAGACAGAAAGTGTCAGGGCACAGGCAGAAAGGGTGGCATGGGAAGAGGTCTGGGAAGGAGGGTATAGCTGCATCTGCAGAGCACAGGCAGCGTTCCAGGTGTTTCTTTCCCCCAAAGGAGACAAAAAATAAATCATTTAAGTGAGAGATTCCTACCAAAGCAGGAGGATAATGTTCAGAGTTTCCCTCAGCTCAACATGAGATCACTTCCATACCTGGCAAATGTGTGAACTTGTGTCCAGGGTGGCCATGATAGGGTCTCTGTGCCTTCCCCAGGGTGGTCCCCAGGCTTCTGTCATTGCAGTCTCCACCTCTGCAGTCCCTGTTCTCCTAATCTCTGTCCTAAATCTGCCTTGCTCCAGTCCTAGCCCATCAATTCCAGTGGTTCCTAGTGTGGATGTTGAGAGAGGACTGCTCCCTGCCTCCTGAAAGGACAACTGCTGTTGTGATGTTCCTCTTTATCTCTTCTTCAGGTCAAACATCTCAGTTTATTCAGTCTTTCCTTAGGGTCATGTTACGTAGACATTTCATTGCTCTTGTCATTCTCATTTATTTTCCTTTATTCACAAGAAATGTATCCTCCTTTCCAGGCTTAGTTTTGCAATAAAAGGACTCCTCTGGCATTTTTCCTCTGTACACTGTATCTTCTGACTCTCATTGATTTTTTTATTATTTTTTTTATCTCCACCAAACCAGACTGTAAAAACAGGGGGGCAGGGGGGAATTAACTTCTATTCAGTTTTGTTGGGGTTGCAAATTGGATCCATCCATTTCTCCAAGCAGGAAAACAAACAAAATGGCAATACTCTGGGGAGCACACACAGCAAAACTATGCAACAAGGAAATTTGTAAACCTACTTTCTCTCTGTGGGTGGCTAAATGGCTCTTTGAAGACATTTAGCATCACACATGCAATTGAAGAAACAGAATAATAAAAGAAGTAACTGCAGCTTCCTGTTAAAGAAGCCCTTTGTTTTATCAAAAATTACTGGATTGCTGATTTAGGATGGCAGGGCTCTTTGTGAGGAGGAAACAAGCTTCATTTGGGCTTGTAATTGCATTAACATGCACTCGTGAATATACTCTTAAGTCAGTGCTGCGTGTCCATGGAATTGCTGCTCCCATTGGCTGGACTCCAAATGTACTCTGGGCACTGTGAAGGAGACAAATGGGTGCCATTTTCATGGCTAATGATCACAGGCATTAGCAGGCACAGCAGCAGGGCGGGGAAGGAAAGATGATGGAAAACTTGCTCAGGAAATGAAGTCCACTGCCCTCCTCTGCGCACAGCAAGCAAAGCAATGCGTTTGTCCATGCTGCTTCTGTTGGGAACTGGAGTTCTTCTTACCACAGACATTCCTAAATTTAAGGAACAGCTGTACTGCAGGTGTCTGTGAAGGCCTGGGGGACTCCTGGGGGTTGCTGTGTTTTTAATAACTTGGGTAGGGGTAATGTTGGGTCGCAGCAGTAGAGAAGGATCATTTACACTGCTAAACTCTTTCCTGCCTTAATTGCTCTCTCCCACTAAATCCCAGACCAGTTAGTTGAAAACTAATTTAGCTATCGCTGCAGTAAACCGCTGTGACAGCAGTGTCTACAGACCTGCATGCCCCTTATCTTGCAGCACCTAGAGCCAGGAGACCTTCCCACGTGGTGCCTTCCAGGTCCCAAAAGAGCAGCTGAAATGTGCATTTCAGGCAGCTCACAGACGAGTCTGTCATGAAATACCCCCAGGACAAAAATCACAATCTGCCTTGCAGCTGGGTAAGAAGAAGAAGTTAGACATTCTTTTTTTCATTGGTGTCCTGCCCCACCATGAAGGGATTGAGGCTTGGATACTCTGCTTTGCTTTTTAATAACCTGTACTGAAGTCTGGGAAAGTGCAGTGCACGAGAGACAAGGACCAGTTTTCCCTGGCTGGGCTAACATGCTTCTTTGGGGCTTTAATCTGATTTTCACTCAGACAGGATGAAAAAATCAAACTGGATAAAAGCCTCCAGATAATGCAGTCCTTGTGTGCAATCTAGTGAAAAATAAAGTACTTGTAGAGATGTCCAGCTTCCAGGACACAGGCACGCTCTGCTTTTAAGCCTGGCACGCTCCAGTGCCCCTCTGCAGCTGTGGGTCAGCTGGCCCTGCTTCCCGGGGCTGCCCTTGGCTCGCAGTGATCCCCTGCCCCAGAGGGAAGAGCCTGGATCCAAAGCAGTTTGTGTTCAAAGAGCAGCGTGGCTCAGGCTCAGGGCTGCAGTTACCAGAGTTGTAGTCACTGATTTAGAGCTGCCTGGGCTGACACATCCTTTTTCCAGATGGGGCACCAGCCTATGGCTTCCAGTTAAAACATACCCACACCAGCTCCCTTCAGTTTGGCTTTTACATTCCAAAGGTCTTTGATATTTATTCTGGAACTAAACAAAACCTCCAGATTTTTCATCAAATAGAATCAGCCTCCAGTCAACTCAATATACCCCATCCTCCACCTGTGGGGTTTTAATTCAGCCTCCTCTCCAGCCTCTCAGGAATTCCCTTTTGGAGTCTGAAATAGAAATCAAATCTCCACATGATATTGGCAGCATGCCATAAAAAAATAATAAAAAAAGAAGAAACCACCATATTGAAGGGTTAAGAGGAGGGAATCAGGAAGGATGCTGTGTTTGGATTGGAAATAAAAGTAATGTGCCTGTTTGTTGACAATCCTCTGTGCCTATCAGCACTGTTGCAAGAACTGGCAATACAGACTTTAAATTTAAACACTGTAGATCAAGTTTTACACTTGCACACAAGGTGTAAAGGCAATGAGCCGGCCAACCTAAAATTAATCTGTGTGGCAATGTGAGATATTGTAGGTGTGCTGGGTAATGGATTCCAGCCCTTCAGTGCAGCAGACTGGAAAAGGCAGGGGATGCCCTCAATTCATTTCTAACCTCTTGCATCTTAGTTCCCTTATTGTGTGGCAGAGAAGTGATAATTTTGTTTTCATAAATTAAGGGGACAAGCACACCTTCTGTGATGCTCCTACCTTGCCAGTGATCTTGGGATTGTGGAGAGGATTTGGAAAACAGAGGAAGCTAAGCTGGCAGAGGAGCCAATTAAGGGCAGAAGATGAATGATGTGTCACTGGGAGATTTCTACTGCCTCAGGAAACCCCTGGGTTTCTAAATGCCTCTTAAATCCCCAAATGTCCTAAATGAGTCCCTTAAAGGCACACTGCATTGTTGTGGCAGGGTTGAGCTGAAGGGCTGGTATGCAGAGACTCTAATGATTGAGGTATGTTTTATTTTTAATCCCTAGATATAACAAAAAAACCCAGTGGCAGCCACCTTCACCTCCTCATTCCCTCTGCTCTTCTCCTCCTCCTCTTCCCCATTGCTTTAGGATAGCTGCCATTGTTTCCAGCTCTCTAGCTCAGCACCACAAAAACCACCACTGCTGCTTTTGCTGGTGAGATGTTTCGGGAGGCCCTCAGTACCCTCAGCTCACCAAATCCTCCCCATCCCTGCAGGGAGCCCGCAGGATCACCCTGACCTCTGCTGCCCATGGGGCTCTGCAAGACACACGGATGCACCCACAGACCTCTGGGACCAGCCTTGTCCTCACACATGGCTCCTTGGTGCACAAAAGCTCTGAAGTTCCTTTATCCTTTATTTAGATTTTAGTCCCTAAGGGGAACCAGAAACTTCAGTTCTAATGGGGCCTTGTGTGCAGCTTCCGTCTGTTCATGGAGAACATCTCCCGGAGTTTTGCTTTTGTGTGCTTGGCATTGTTGTGCTGAGGCCATATGGCACCAAGTTCATGGATCAGCCTTGGAGAAGGTGAGGGGGTGATTCCCTCAGCCGAGGGGAGAGCAGGGAGGCTGCTGATTCCTGATCTTGCGGAGAAGGAGGAGGCTGGACAACCTGCGGATGGCCCTTGCTCTCTGAGCACAGCCTACAGAGCAGGGCAGAGAATTTACACCCTGCGGGAGGCAAATTGGCACCATGATGACATAAACTTGATGTAGCATGAAGCACAGCTCAGAGGAGAAAGGCAGGGCTGGGACAGCACCTGGCTTTCAGTGAGGGCCTCTCTGCCTCGTGGCCTTGTCCTGGATGGACGGATGGACTCAGGCCGAAGGATTTGAGTGTGACCACAGACAGGTGAGCCATGAATGCTTGACTCTAACGAGGACAATATCAGAGGTGCATTTTTCTGCCCAGAACTGGCACAGCAGCATTTGTTTGTCAGTGTTTCCAGGCAGAAACTGAGCCCTGGGTTTCAATGCCCCGACACGGAGGCGTGGGCTCCATCAGGGCCCAACACGGCCATTCCCGGTTTAGCCCTCACTCCCTCCTATCTGCCTTCCATTCCCACAAGAGATTTGACAGGCAATTTATTAACTCCACAAGCCTTCACACAGTCAAGGCTAAATTTAGAATTATTATTCATGGAGATGAAAGCTAACACAGTGTCTCCATTACCTCTTGAAATAAGGGGTCCATTAAGGACCAGTGAGGTAACTGCTTCCACAAGGTGCCATCTGTTCATAAGCACATGTAATCTTTCAGTTCCAATTATCCTCAGAGATCTCATTTGTTTCTCAAAACCATGAGCTGGCTCAAATATGAGACTACTCATTCTTTCACCAACTCCAGTAACTCTTTGGATCATATTCTTTCTGGAAAATGCAATTTCTTTATTTAGTGCATCTGTCTTCTGAGGCTTGAAATTCTCCCAGAGAGACCCCAGGCCCGGATGTTGGCTGGAGCAAAACTAGACTAAATCTAGCTCTTAATGTCTAAAAAGCATGAGTTATTGCTAAACTGAATAATAGCCACAGTATTTATTTATGGAGTTGCTATGCCAGTGCTACCTTTTCCTAACTTATTGCTTTGTAAAGCTCTTTGGGACATCCAGAATTTGAAAGGTGATATATTAAACTGGGTTCTATTGTATTTAGTGTTGCTATCAGCAACTTCCCTTTTTAGCTTGGTTTAAGGCACCTATCTGTGTTTTGTGAAATGCATTCCTATTCCTGTGCTCCAGGCTCCCAGATGTCCATTTTAGGTAGTAAAGACCAAATATTAGGAGGTGCTACAACTAACATTCTTTCAGAGCACTAGTCTTTAATCCTGTCAGAAGGACTAAGAAAGGGGTTTGAAATGAGAAGGCAGAGATTGGAGCAATGCATTCCTCATTTGTCATTTCACTACTTTGGTAAAAAAATACTCAAGTCAGTAAAATAATATTAAACTCTGCAAAATAATCAGTCTCCTTACCCTGAAGAAAGGTTTTATTTTTTCTGTTTCTCAGAAGACCTTTCTTTATTACCAGCCACAAATTCTGATACTATCTTCTCCCCAAAAATTCACGAAACCAGATATTCCCTTTTTAATTCCAGCATAATAATGTGGAATGATACATGAATGTGGAATGCTAAGCCATTTTTGATGGCTTATGCAGCCCATCAAAAATGGTAACAACTACTGACAGGGCAATGTAACAAACTAATGGCTGAACTTGGCCCGTGAAATGTCATATGAAGCTGACATGTAGATGTCTGAGGAGAAATTAAACCCCATTACAGTGGATAATTTCCAAATGCAGAACAGGACCTGATTAGAAACAGGTGGATTTTTGTGGTCTGAGGGAGCAAGAGTCTGCTGACGAAATGTTAGAAACGTGCGTTAACCATGAGATCCCTGTAGAGAACACAAGTGTACAAGAGTCACCTACTGAACCCAGCTTTCTGAGCACACACATCGTGGGGTAAGGAGTTACAGAGGCCCTCAGGACAATTAGCATTTCCCCAGGAGTAAAGATGTCCTTACTAGAAGCTGGGAGATCAACCTTCCCTCCCTTTGTCATTTCTGGAAAGCAGGCATTACATTTCATAAAGATTTCTTTTGTTCCCTTTGTTCTGGGAGATTACCTTCTTAAAAGTCTAGGCATTTAGATCAAAGTGTCTGATTTCAGAGGGATTTTTTGGTTGTTGTTGCTGTTTTGTGTTTGCTTTTCAAATCATTCCTGATGTATCTTGCAGCAAGAGAAAAGAAACTCTCTACGGGTGGGTAAGCTGAACCTAAACTTCCAATCCCACATGGAAGATGCTGCAATCAGGCACATCCCATCAGTTCCAACACAGTGATGAATCCAGCTGAGTTACTTGTAATAGCGTCTAAGAAAACAGATGAACAGTTGAATCCAGATTTTCTAAATAATAAGTTTCCACCGGGAGGCTGCATAATTCTTTTTACAGATGGACATCCCTGTAGACTTTCAGTACACTTGACTATTATTAGAATGAGGAAAATGGGAAGAGAATATTTTAATATTTGAGACTCTGCATTTCCCTTACTACACTGTTCTCAGAATTATAGCTCTGGGACTTCTTTTTTTTTAAATGGAGGTTTTAATGCTTATGGACACTTTTAATTAAAAATACACATTCTCCATCCCCTCTTTTTTGCAGCTTTCCTTCTTCTTAAGTTTCTGGGATTCAAGAGGAACATGGAGGCTAGAGCAGAACAAGGAAGTGGGTGGATGGGGGTGCTTCTATTAAGTCAGCGACATTAAAAATCAAAGGCTGCTGAGACACAGATTTATCCTACTCAATCCTGGACCTAAAGCCCATGCTCTGACAGCAGGCATTTGGGCTGCTACCTTCAAAAAGCTATTAAGATCAAAGATGAATGAAGTGTTTCCAATTAGACATAGTTAATGCTAAGGATTGCTGAGTGTGGGGAATCTGTCCGTTCTGCCATCCATCCCCTGCACACACACGTGTGATCCTGCAGAGAGTGAGCTCCGGGGGGTTTGCAATGGTCACTGGTTAGTCTGAAATTTCAGCTTCAGAGACAAAAGTCAGGTGGTTTAAGGATAAATAAGGCAGGCAGAGAGGACAGGAAAGGATCCATTGTGTTCATCCTGAATCCATCCCTGCCTTCTGCGATAGAATATCCCCAGATCGGCTGCTGAGGATCAGCTCTCAGAATGAGACGTTACCATGGCTATCGGAATGGACATTGTACTAATGTTTAAGAGCTTTAAAATTCTGGTGGGATATAAGGAACATGTTATTGCTGGTTCTCTTCCAGTTTCTAGCTGATATATACACACATACACGCTATTTATGTACTGAAACAGTACTGAATAAATGAAGACCCCAAATTACTTGCAAAATAAATTTGGATTTTAAAATAAGATCATTTTGGATTCATTCCCTTTCAACTTTGTGCTTTTGCCAAATGATAAAATAATGATTTTAACTGTCTGGCATTCTCTGCTCTGCCAGAACGAGAAGATTTATTTAAGAAGAGATGCAGGAACAATTACTTAAGTCGTGATGCTTGCCTAGTGCAGTAATACAGTTCAGAGCAGTGACTCTCACCTTGTGGAGCAGAACCAGACCATGGATTTAACAAATCCAGGGAATACTCCAGGAGTTCTCTTTTTAGGACAAACTCCCCTTCAAGCTGAAATTGTGCAGTATAGAAGATGTGTCTGATCCCAGGAAGTTTAGTTGCAGACACAGCACGTTGCAGAACTGATTACTGTGAAAGCAGCACTGTCTGCAGAGCCCCAGGGGCTGCTCCTCTGGTAATAAATCAGTGGGAAAGTCTCAAAGGCAGCAGGGCAAAGGATGGGGAGAGGAGTCTCACAAAGCCCCAGTGACTCCAGAGTCTCTTGCTCTGCATAAGGACATAGTTACATCTCAAACGCTGGTATCCTTGCAGGGATCACTGAAACACCTCCAGCCTTTCCAAGCCCACATTCCGGGGCAGAAGCTGCTGCTGCCCTTTGTCGTGCGTGCTCTGGACTGACGTGTGTGAACCTGGCTTGTCTCGCACCTGAGCTGCACCACATGCGTGGAATAGGTTGGGTGTCTCTGAGGAATATTGCATCATCTCAGACCTTGGACAGTCTTAGGGAAATGGAGACTTCAGAGCTTTCCCTGAAATTAGGAAAAGATATTGCTGTGAGGCTATCAAAATGTTCTCCTACAACAAAAATTAAACTGTCTCTTGGATTTTTATTTAATTTTGGTGTTATAATTATCTCCTGATTGATAATATACAATGTATTTGCAAAATGAAATGTCATTTCAAATTCCCAAAAGTCAAAATATTCATATGAAAACAAATTGAATATTTTGACATTGTCAAAGTGCTGAAGTTCTTTATTTTTCCCTTGGAAAAGCTGATAAAAATCAACACCAGTACATACAAAACAAAAGTACAATTTCATTAAAACAGAATTTTCTAACAGAAACATGTTCTGCCAAAACAAAAGAGAAGTATTTAGGTATCTTCAACATTGACTGTCTGGGTAAAAACATTAGCTTAATTATTGTTTTGATGGCTAAGGAAGTAATTCAATTAAATACTGCTGTTCTCTTAGTGTAATGGCCATAGTTAAATCCTGTATTTACAAACAGGGAATCAGAGAGGAGGTTCCTCCAGCAGTACCATCGACTTCTCCAAGACTAATAGGACAAGCTGAGAGGAAGAAATTAAGAAAAAGGGAAAGAGAGAGCCTTCACTTTGCACTTCTCCCTCCTTCTGGCAATTACAAGATCATGAACTTTCTTATTCTGGCACTCAGAGTGTTGCATGTAACAGATACTTACATATTAAATTATCAGGTATTTATGTAATCCCTTTCAGTCTATTAGAATGTTATTCAATTCTCTCACGTTTTTGTCCTGCAGTACATCAAGTAATATCCCTCTTCCTCATATTTCTCTCATGCTTTTGGGTTCCTTGATTATTTCAAAAATATAAGCAAGGTGAAAACAACGAAACCATTTTATCCATTTTGATCCCACAACCCAAACTTGACACTGAGAGAATCCTGAGTGGAAAGGGAGTTCAGTCATCTACTTCCATGCCCCTCTTTCTCATCCCAGTTAATCAGAACGATGGATGCTTCACACTCCCTCAATGGGGAGCTTTGTGGATCATTTGCAGTGGCACAGCACAAGCACCATCAGAGATGCTGGCAGGTTCCATGTCCAACCTCTCATGCAAATAAATATTGATGATCCATTTCTTTCAGCGTGTTACTCACTGCTCCCCCGCCCTTTCCCTTCTCACGTCTGTTAAAATTATTCATCTTTGAGAAGCATTAGGGGAATAATCCGCAATCAACAGCATGTCCAGTGTTCAGCCTTGCTGCTTGTGAGGTAACAGACCCAGATGTCCCCAGTGCTCCAGGCACTGGACTGGAGGGGACCGACAGCCTCCAACCACTGCGTGACTCTTCCCTGCAAACTGCTTTCAACAGCACGTTTAATATGCTTCAAACGAGTCATATTCATTCTTATTCACCACCGATTTCTATATGATGTTAAAATCCTGTACTAACAATCAGCCTGGGGTTCATTAGTTTTGGCTGGACAGGCATGTCGCACAGTATTTTCCTATCTCTTTATTTGGATGAATATGCAAATATTTCTATGACAGATACATGCATAAGCAAACTTACAAGTGGATATTTGCAAATATGTGTGTCACTGAAATTAGCTCTCTACAAACAATCCTGCCAGTAAAACTCATTGTTAGAGTGTTTGCAGAGAGCTAACAGATGAGAGGGTGGATATAGCTGGACTGAGCTCATTTAAATATCCAAGCAAATAGTTTCTGAGGTTTTCCACTATTCTCCCAATTTTATTTTGGAAGCATTATGAAAGATATAGATTTGGCACTTTCTCAAACTGCTGACGACAATCAGGAAGATAACAGGAGTCTCTGAGGTCCATTCTCATTTTGATGTCTCTCTCCACAAGTTATTGATCTCTGTTCTGGGAGATCATATCTTTGCAGCCTGGGGTTGGATTTTCTCTTGTCTCCAGTGCATGGTCTGGCAGAGCTGAAGTGTTCCCACATGTGGAATACCCAAAAGTGTCACAGGTCATTCACAAGGGTCATGTTCCAGCCGTGGAATGGGGTCATTACTGCTTCTGCTGGTCACAGCTATGACTCTTTAGTGTGAGAGAAGGCAGAAATTTGCAGAGCAACAGCCTTCAACCATGCCTTGTACCAGCATTATCAACTCTCCCCACATGGTAGAAAAGCAGTGGAATAAACCCACTTCATCCAAAAACCCCCACAATGGTTCCAGATAAATACATCTGGTCCAATAATTTCTGTGGCCATTTCGTCTGTTGCACTCAGGTGTGTCCAATTTTCCCTCAACAACTGACTTCTTGGACTGTGTTGTTAAACACATCTTTCACCTCTTTATTATTCCCCCTTCTCCTTAAACCTATTCCAATACTAAAATGCAGAAGCACTGTGAAATTTTTTGGATGCCTCACACTTCAGAGATACAGCTTTGAAGCAGCAACACTAAAATAGGAATAAATGAAAGCTTTAAAAGAGATAAATTAATTAAATTCAGATTGATATCTTCATATCCAAGAACATGAAGTGGCTTTGATTTCCAGGTCACATAATTTTCAGAGTAATTAGTAGCAATGCTTCTTAATATATCATTTAAACTGATTACAGGAGGCAGAAAGTAAGAGCATCTTCACAGGAGCTTAATGCCCTTTAACTAATATGCTTTCACTTCAAACCTTCAGGTAATTCATCTTAACTTGCTCAGATGTCCTTGTGCAGCTAAGCAAGTGAAGATGGATAATCTGAAGGTTTGGGTGGTTTCTTGCTCCTCTCCAGCTGCCAGGACCATACCTGTAGCACTGGGGTGAGCAGAGGGTATCTACAACCAAGAAAGGTGCAGAAATGCTGCTGTGGATTTATGGCTCCGTCAGGTGCTCTGCTGCCCGCAGTGGTCTCAGGGCTGTTCTGTTCTTTGGTGTGCAGCTGTCCTGGAGCAGCTCCTCCCCGGGCAGCAGCGGGACAGAAGGGTCAGGTTTGCTGTCAGTGTGAGACTGAGCAGGGCTGGGAGGGCAGATGGTGCTGAGGCTTCTCACACACGCTGGATCCCATCGATCACTAAGCTCAGGATCCAAAAGAGGATTTCTCTGTAGTCTGACAAGTTGGTCTTTTTTTTTGTCTTAAAGAAATGAATTTTTTTTCTTTTTTCTTTTTTTCCCCTTCTCTCATACTCTATTGTATTGTCCCAACTCTTCAAGTAAGTAGAAAGGAGGAGCTCTAAACTCTCTAAAGCAGCTACAATTAACCTGTGCTTAGGCTAAAAAGTAAATATTTCAACTGAGAACACATCAAAAAACCCTGGAGCCTACTTTCATCCTCCTGCTATTCGTGAAAGTGATCTTATGTTTTTCCTGATAGTGATGATAACATGGCTTCTCTATTTTGTTAGGAGAAAGGGGAATTTTTTTTCAGATAACCATACAGCCAGACAACCATTCTTGAGTGGAAAGTCTGCTCATGCTCATAATAGAGTTTGCACATTGCTTGGTGTGTGTGAAGGGAGCTGGAAGAGAAAGGGAAAGGAAAAAGGAAGAAAATAACAGGAGAGAGTGGAAAAATCCAAGACAAATGTTACAGCAGGAAGACTTAATATAGAAAGGAAAAGGAAAAAAAGTCTATATTTTACAGAGAAAGCACATTTTAGCATCAGCCTGCAAGCCTTCTTTTCGAAAGGATAACGTATTTCCTCAATGACAAAAGGAAAAATGGACTCTTTGGAAGAAAATAATCCTGGTTTAAAATACAGGGGAAAGGTCTCTGAACTCAATCTGGGGATTTTTTGGAACCCAAAATAAATAGTTTGAGCATTTATCAAATACAGCCAAGTTCCTCTGGGTTTGCCCAAACTTAGTCATCCTCTGGCCTCTTCTGTACTTCTGTTTGCTCTAAAATACATCAAAGGCCTGTCTGAGATAAAACACATCAAACAGCAGCAACCTCTGGAACCAGGGAAATTGTGAGTGAGGAATGCAGAGAACAGCAGGATAACCACGGTGAGTACAGAGGGATGAGGCTTCTGAGGAGCAATGCCCAGTGGACCTCAGGGTTTGCCATAAGGACGATGCCATCTGTGCATTTGACTGGCATTTCCTCTCTAGAAATGACCAGAATTTGTTTCTGTGCATGTCCTCTGAAGCTGCTGGAAGTCCCTGGTGCCCCAGCTCTCAGCAGCTCCTAGGAGCTGTGCTTTTCCCAGGCAGAGCACACCAGCCGGGGTCACGGGGGCAATGGGGCAGTTACATTTCTCCAGAGGTTTTCACTGTGAGAGGCTGTTTGGGATCTGATTGCTCCTGGCACATCTTGCCAGCCCATGACTTCTGTTTGTGGTGGGAGAGGGGAGACCTGGGATGAGCTGCCCTTCAGCCTGCAGTTATCTATCCCATGAACTTTTACATCCAGTTTTATTCAAGTTTCTCACCTGGGAGGGGGCAGAGCAGCCTGGCAGTACCCCATGCAAAAGATGGAAGATGAGGATGGCAGCCATGCTGCCTCAGCTCAGATGAAGTCAGAATGTGGGTAGGAATTCACTGTGAAATATCAGGATTGGAGGTCACCCAAGGCTCTGTGGGATTTTCTTTGTGATCCTCCATCATTTGTGCTTTGCTCTGGCATCTGGCCACATGAAGAATAGAGCAAAACCAGTAAGATAAAGTGTAAAACACTTAAATTTTGTGCCAATTTATGTAATCTGTCTCCTTGGGATGCTGGGGAGGTATTGTGTTTATATGCTTTTATATAGTGACAGTTGCACGACCAATAGAGGTTTGGCTGTTGTGTGACCTAAAAGCTCCCTGAAAGAATGGGAACACCTCCAGCTCCTGCCAGCTGCAGCCTGGTGTGTGAGCCCAGGTTCCCACTGAAACTCTGGTGTTTGGTGCTTCCACGCTGACAGACCGTGCTGGCCATCTCTGCCAGTTTAAGTTGCTGTGATGAGGAGGACGAAGGGTAAATCACAACAGCTGTCACTAAAAAAGAGATTAAACCCCACAAACTGTGTGTCTGCCTGGGGAGATGTCACCACAGAGCACACAGGGCTGCAGTGCTGGGGTGGGGGAATCAGGGGAGGGAACGTGTAAAGAGCTGTTCCCTTCTGTCCCCCATTCCCTGTAAATACAAATAGTGTAGAACAGCAAGACTCTCATGGTATTTGTAGTCACAGAACGGATTTTACCAATGTTTAAATTGCATTTAATTGCCACCATCTCATCCATTCCCTAACCCCAAACCCTGAGTTGAGGATTGTAATTGCCAGAGGGGACATACAAGTTCTGTCAAAGCAATCTGAAAGTTCTGGTTTTATGAGGACAGCATATATTTGCAAAAATTGTCTTTCTATCTGCTTTCATCATCATGGTTCTAAGTTGAAATGTGCTGCAATAAATCAAAGTTTTCTGCTGCTCCCACACCTAATTCCTTTCCCATTTTCTGTGCCACTAGCTCTTTTTTAGAGAACTATTTTGTCCCAAACGGCAGCAAAATAAAATGCCAACTGCAAGATTTCTTTCTCTCACTGAGGGAGAAATGCCTTTTTCCCCATCATTTTCAGCAGCACACGATATCAGGGCCGAGCAGCTGCTTGAAGCCGCCAGCTCATGCAAAGGAGCCATCCCTGCCAGGGAACAGAAGAACCTGCGGGGGGGTTCTGATCCCTCTTTGGTTTCTTTCCCAGCTAACCCCTCCTCATATTAACTATAATATTTCTTGAGTAAGATACTTATGCAGCACTGCTTGGATGAAGAAATGCTTTCCAGGGTAGGTCAGTCAAACAGGAATATTTCAGATGGGACAAATGGACTAAAATCATGCATTTAGCAAAAAGAAAGGAACAGCCATGAGTAAAAACCTCATTGAAATCTCTTGAAAATCTAATTTTCCTGTCAGTTCAGTAGATTTTATATCTCTCCCTTAGGCTCCAGCCAGAGGCAGAGAAGGGTATTTTGGTGACCAGCGTAAGCAATGTTTAAGCAATATTGACTGGCCAGGTGAGCAGTGTGTTCTTCTGCTTTCATAGATTCTGAAATCTACATAATCCTGGCTCTGAGATTTTTATTTCTCACTTTTAATAAGCTTCTAATTGATCTTAAAAAACATGGGAGATGTTGTGATGGCTATCCGATACCATGTTGTGAATTTTCTCCTCCTCAAAAACACTCCCCAAATTTGAATGACTTTACTCTGAAAGGAGTGCAGAAAAATGTATCTATACTGCAGATGTCAATGTTCTAGGAAAAAGTTTGTTGCCATCAAGGGTTCTACTTTTCTGGAGATGCTTCAGGGTTCTCTTCAGACCTAAACTTTGTTAGGTAAGGATGATCCTCTGGTAGAATGGGCTCTTCAACCACATGGACATCAATACTCTGGATGGATGAATGGAGAGGAAGGAAAACAGGACCAATGTTCTCCACAGCTGCAAAAGATCCTTTTGATTTATTTCTTTTGTGCTCAGAACTGTGAAGGGCTTTTCAGAGAGGGATGGCAGGAACTGTGCATGGATTTTATCTCCCTGCAGAAGTCATTTGTCAGGCTCTGCATAACCAGAGATGTGGATGCACCGAGCTTTTCCCTTTTGCCATGTGTTCTCCATTTCCCACAATGTGGGCATCAAAGCTGCTCTGAGTGGTCAAGCAGAAAAGGCAGCAGAAGTGGGATGTGAAGGACAGAGCAGGAGGAAGCAGCCAGCTGGGGTTACATCGCAGGAAAGTTGAGGAAACAGAAACAGCTCTGATACTTTAACAGATCTTTGTACAAAGACCACCAGCTGAGCCTTGAAGCCCAGACACAGCTCCAGGTTCCTGGCAGGATCTAACACAGACTCAGAACAGCTCCATGGGCTGCACTGGGTCCTTGGGCTATGTACACATCTCATTACACCTCATTAGCCCACCTGCTTTAGGTGCAAACTTCCCCAGCCCACTGCAAGCAGGATCCTTCTGGCAGATGAAGGAGGTTCCTTGCTGCTGCTCCCAAAGGAGCTGTGTTCTGCCAAGCTCATTGTGGGAAAGGTCTTCTGCTGACCCCAGAGAACAACACCCCCAAAGCCCCACTGCTAACTGGTTTTCTGTGGCCAGATGAGCTCCCCAGCCCTCTCTGAACCCGTTTGTCCCCAAGGCTGTAGCAGCTCTGCACGCTCTGGAATGCTCAGCTGTGATAACCAGAGGCAGGTAAGGGCAGCGCAGACAGACCGCACTGCTGGCGGCCTGCTCGCTGTTAGCTGCAGGATGACTCCTGGTGAAGCCCAGGCTTAATATCTTCT
Organism: Pomatostomus ruficeps; assembly: GCA_013400735.1. Lineage (NCBI taxonomy): Eukaryota > Metazoa > Chordata > Aves > Passeriformes > Timaliidae > Pomatostomus > Pomatostomus ruficeps. Next base: position 235,313 of record VYZT01022875.1, on the reverse strand, counting down.
TTTAGCAGCTGTTTCCCTGGACAGCTCAAGTACCTGCACCCTGAACTGCTGGTCTTGTCCTGCCTGTAAAAAAGTCTCTGAATTACATTTGAAAATGAATTAACTTTGAATGACGGCATTGACAACCAAATTCTGAAAAATGTAAACACTGGTCTTGTTTTTGTTACTAGTGAAAAATGGCAGCCAGAGCCAAAGGCTTCAGAAAACCTTTAATATTTGTAAACATCTCCAAAGCTGAACTATTTGAGCTTTAGGGTTCAGGGAAGTTTTAATGTCTACAGAGGAACCTGAATTTTAATTTCATAATAATTACGTAGAGCCAGCATCCCAGCTTAGAGCAGCTCAGAACTTCTATTGTGAGATCTGTTTTAAGCTGTTTACAACTTGGACAAGTTCTGAGAATTTGAATTGCAGGCTTTTGAATTAATTTGGTGTTTGTAGAAAAGCATCTGTTAAGTTAGTGTAGAACTCAGTCTGAGAATGAGACAAGAGAAAAAGTACATTGTTGAAAAAGTCCTCCTTTACTTCCAAATTCAAAAGCAAGGACTTGACATGTACCAAGGAGAAGATAAAGTGGAGGAGTTGTCTCCTTGCCATTATTCTGGGAAAAAAACCCAAACAAACAACAAGACAAAACAGGAACATAAGGAAATGTGAACCTCAGGGGTAAAAAAACCTATTAACAGGATTGGTAGAGTCTGACACCTAAAAGTGCTGAAGAGTGTGTCCCAGCCTGCCAGTCATGTTCTTTGAAGTTGATGAAGACTTAACTGATCACTCCCTTTCCCCAGGGTGTCATGGGCAAAAGAACCTGAATTTGGGGACTTTTTACTTAAATTATCAACCCCATGAAGACAAACATCTAATCAGTGATTTGTTTCTGGAGAAAAGAGAAAGTGCAAACGATTAAAAAAGCACTTGAGTAAACACCCTTCCTCCTCCAGCCTCCAATTAAGTCAAATGCCTGCCCTCCCACCTTGCCAGCATGAATTTCTCATGTTTTCACTCTGGGTTACACTCAGGCTGTCACAAACCTTCCGTGAGGCACTGGGTGGTGACTCGAGGTTGTTTGTATTGGTGCTTCTCACTGTGCCTGCTCTGTCCCAGCCCATCCACGGCCACAGGGGTGGCACTGGCTGTCCATGGCCATGGAATCAGTTGTCCTTGACCCACAACTGGACACGGTCCCTTCAGGTTTGTATCCTCAGGCATGGAGCAGGACCTCAGGCTTTTCCATGAGTGAATCTGTGCAGCTGGAGCCATTGGGGGGTGAAAGACCACAGTCCAGAGCAGCCAGACAGGGAATGAGGATGGCTGCTCACATCTCATTGCTGTGGCTGGTGCTGAACGCCTGCTCCAAAAAGGGGCTGGCACCTGCAAGGTGCTCAATTTACCAGGTGAGGAAGTGCCATGGCAGTGAAGAGGGAACCAGACTCCAGATGCAGAGGGGCTGAACAGAGGTTCTCATGCTGTAGTTGCACGGTGGGCTGGGCTCGGGGAGCAGACCAGAAGGATTCTGCCCTTCAGCCCCTGCAGTGCAAGGGCTGCCGTTTGTGCTGTCAGTAAAACCTCCAGAAAGCTGGAAAGCTGTGCCACCCCCCAGCGCTGGCACAGGGAGGATGGCAGCCTATTGCCATCCCCTGTGCTGTGATCTGCTGTGTTAACAGAGCACAGAACTACTCCCCAGTGCTTGGGGGAACCACCTAATGCTGCACACTGGATTTGCAGCAGGGACAGAGGAACACACAAGGTATTTTTTTCTCCTTTTTTTGTATAACCCACATAAAACAAAAATGTGTTGGGACTTTATGTGACTTCAGAGGTGAGACCTCTTCCGCCCTGCCTTCAAACAGGCTGCTGTCTGATGTGATTCTTGTTTCTAAAGAGTCATCATAGCTGATGTGGAGAAGACTCACAGGCAGTCACGCACACTTTCCTTGCCACCTGCACAGTCTCGAAGCAGAAGTGAAGCAGAAAGACATGAAGACTTTTATTCCTGGAGCTGGGAAGCAGGGGGATATATCAGGACTCCAATCTACAGTAAACTATAATAATTTTGGAAACAAGCTACCATCACACCCCCCATTTGAATAGTGACAGTTCTTACAGAAAGGTCCTGGCAGTGCTGATTTGCATCTCTGCTTGAGCCCTGAGAGCAGCACCTCTCTGGGAGAATCCCACCGAGCACCGTGCATGTGCAATGGGACATGACAGGCTGTGTGTCTGTGGGCGAGTCCCTCAGGGGTTGTTACAAGACTCAGCACCATGTTCTTTTAACTGCCTGAGAGAAATTATAATTATTTTTCTGTGCCTGGTGGAGTGTCTTCCCACTACTATAAAATGCAATTTGCAAACAAAAATAAAAGAAAAGGGATTTTGGATGATCTGGGCACTGTCCAGGGCCAATTAGAGAGAACTAATTTTTCTCATCTACAGCTGTGAGTACAGTTTATAATAATTTACTGAAGTTGTTAAAAAGAAGTAATTCTTTACACATCTGTTTTTCATAGGCACTTATTGGCCTGTAGAAAATGTAATTAAGCAGGATTCCTGCCTGTTGGGTTTTTTACACAAGATCTTTCTGTTCCACTGCTGCTGTTAAATTCATGAAAAGGCGGGCACCAAATTTAATCCTAAACCCAGAATTTGTCTTTGAGAAAGGCCCCACAAAGCAAAGCTTTGCAAAGCTTCCTGGTTTTGTCTGCTCCGTGCCCGAGCTGTACATGCCCCTGCTCACTACAGCTGAGTCTCACCGCAGTTTCTGGGTGGAGTGGTTGCTTCAAGTCAGGATTTAGGAAAACTCCACCGTTAAAGAGAGGCAGTGGAGGGTGGGGATGGAGAGGCTCCTGGGAGGCCCTAACAGAGTCAGTAATGGCATGCAAAGCCTTTCATCTCTAGGTTTCTAGGCCAAATTAGCTGTAGTGACCCAAAGCTTTTTGAAATCAAGAAGGGATATATTTTATTTTAACTTGTAAGAAATAAGAAGACAATTTGACCTGATTTTTTCAAAGGGGTAAGTGTGTGTATGCCCTGTTGGGAGTTCCTCTGAAAATCAACAACTTGTCTTTGAGTGAGAGAGAGGCAGTTCTTCTCCCTGGCTGCCTTTGAAGCTTCCCAGGCAGCCCCATCCAAAGCCAGGGCATCCCCCCTTGGAGAGCACCAGGAGGGGGAAGCTCTGGCCCTGGCCAGCCTCCTCTGCTCTCCTCTCATCTTCTCTGCCCTGCCGACTCAACCAGCAAGGTTTCTTAAAAGGACATCCTTCCAAACATCGACTGACTTCAAGAGTTTGTGTACAGGAGAGACATTTGTCTAATGGCATATGGGGACAGAGGACTTTCTTCCTCCTAGAACAAGCCTGGAAGTCATTTTAGAGAATATCATTTATATAGGTATTCACTGGTAGAAATACCCCAGGGTTTTTCAGCTCTAAAAAAAATATGCGTCATTCAGTTACATCTGTTTATAACAGCATAAGACAGTCCTGACTGATGCAGTGCCATGCGGTATTTGCAACCATTTTACCTCTTCGTTGTTTTTTCCTATCACTGTCAACAACTTATTTTTTTTTTTTTTACCTCTTGTAGGCTGCTGTCTTAGGACACTTTCTCCTTGTGAGTTAAGGAAAAACTTGATTTGGTCTCCAGGCTATGTTAAATACATATATACTGAAAAAAAAAACCAAAAAAACCCAAAAAAACAAAAATAGAGAAAAGTTCTATATTTTTTCCCCAGTGACAGATTGGCAGGATTTCCTTTCCACTTGTCCTCCAGCAAGGAAGATTCCTTATCTCAGCAGTTTTGCTGCTGATAATCAACAGGAAATATCACCACAATTTTAATGGAGGCTGACAATAGTAGGACATCTGGTATTAAGCGAAGCTGTTAACCATATTCAAAATCTAAGTATAGCATGACAGCAAGGAAGTTATGTAAGATTCCTTGTCACTTTGGGTTGCCAGTATAGTAGAGTATTCACTTGTACAACCCTGGCACACAGGCCTGCGTGGGGTTTTACACTTGCCAGTGTGATTTACACTTGCTCTACACCAGTCCCCACGCTGCTTGGCCTCAGACTGTTCCCTCCCTCCAGCCCTCACCCTGTGCTGCCCAGTGCAGCAATTCCATCCACTGCATGGTCCTGCTGCTGTGCTGGGGTTTTTGGGGTGCTGCATGTCAGGCACAAAATCACCTCTAAACCCATGGAGCAGTCAGCAGAATTTGTCGTGCAGCCCTGGGGAACTCTCCCTCCTGCCAGTAGCCCAGCAATGCTGTGCTGTCGATGTGGCAGTGAAAATCACAAGTGACCATTGTCTGTTGGCCACGGAGAGCACAGGCACCTGCATCCACCAGGAATTTGTAACACGGTGAGGAACCAGCCCAGGACAGCACAACAGAAAACAGCAAAGTGTAGGGAAAGCTGGGCTTAGCTGGAGGAATATGGACTAACATCACAAGGCAGTATTTTAAATTCTAGGGCTCTTAAGTTGTCTGTGTATTTATGAAGCCAAAATAATTCATTAATATTCCTACTATTAGTGGGTTTGTACCAAATTTGGAGAGTGCTATGAATGGTTTGGGGGTATAAACTAATGGTATTAAGAGGACCACTGGGGCCAAATTCTTTTCTGGGCTGTATTTGTGCACTGTTAATGACTTCTATAATTAAAGGCATAGTATAAGCCTATGCCTCTTTAGTATTTAGGTACAAATCTGCCTTTTCTCACCCATGCAATTAGTTCTACTTAAGGCTGTTAGGACAGAGAGGCAAATGGGCAATCTTGGAAATTAAGAGAACTGCACTAGAAATGAAGAGGCATAGAGAAGCAGACCTGAGAACCCATTATCTGAACTCATTTTATTAAGGGCATATTTGCACTGTATTTGCAATTCCCTCAGAATCGCCTACCCATTGCCGAGGAACGTCTGGAGAGCAATTATGTTATCGCAGATGCTAATGCAACCTCGGGGAGGGAGGGAACCAGGAATCCTGCAGCTGTGGAGAGAAAATCTCCGATTTTAACGATGGTTAATGAACACTTGGCATGGCACCTTTGCTCTTCCTCCTTCCTTCTCACGGAAGCTCGCTCTGTGCGGAGCTGGAAAGCCAGTGGGGCTATACATTTGCCTGCTGGTGAGCTATAATGTAGCAGCTGTTAGCAAATGAGTTGTTCCCTACATAGTTAAATTAGGCCTAGTCTTTCTTTGCTCTGTCTGTGCCAGGTCTTTTTTTTTTTTTTCTGTATCTCACTTGAGGCTGAGACAAAGAGGACCCAAGGCATTTATGTGGTTTTTCCTCCCAAGGCTCTGAAAATTAAAAATGAGTTGTCACTGGCCCAAACCCCATGAGAACTGGGGATTTCAATCGACATTTCTGCCCCATTTCACTGCAGAGAGTGGGATGTAATTATTACAAATGTCATGGTAACAAACTTGGTGGTTTTCACAGTGACAGTTGCCACTGCAGAAATAGCACAACACAGAACAAAAATTACCTGTCAAGCAAGTCATTATGTTCATCCAAATCCTGCTTGTTCAATTCTCCACTGGGCTGCATCTGACACAACACTTCCAAACGCTCTCACGGATCACCCGTGTGCATCTGCCTGGGGTCACAGACATCCTCCCACAGCCCTCCTGGGCAGCCAGCCCCAGGGGCCCCCAGGGGCTGCAGGGATTTTGGTGCCTCCACAGAAAATGTCTCGCACCCAGTGCAAGCCCATACTCTGAATATAGGGTCTGGAGGCAGTAAGAACCTTACAGAGCTGGCACGGTTGAGCGGAGCCTTGTGGGGAGGTGGCTGAGAGGAGACACATTGAATCCTGACATTCTCTGCAGCTGAAGTGCCCGGGGTTGTGACCTGCTCTTCACAGCGTGGGAGATGCGACTGTTCTGCTAAAATTACAACCCACGAGTCAGTGTATTCACTCTGAAAGCAGGAAATTTGGGTTAAATTTGCCTGTTTCCTCTGATCTGGTGCTTTCTAGGCCCCAGGAAGTGCCCCAGACTTGTTCCAGGATAGAGAAATAGGAAAGCAGATGGGCATGCAGGCAGGCACGCAGGACTCAGTCTCTGGTGAAGTTACCTTGTTGTGCAAAGGAGAATTTAGGATTTGTTGGACCAGAGATGCCAAGACAATTTAACAAATCTGAGTGTTTCAAAACCACAGTGAAATGATCTTGGGCCATGGAATATCACAGGGATGACCACGCACGTACTCTTGAGACTCAGGTGCCTTAAACCACTGCAGGGACACTGGCATTGAAGCTGCCAGTGACAAAACGTGACTGGCACTTGGTGTTCCCTGGACGGCACCGTGCTTTGCCACAGCTGCCTGCCAGCTGAGCCAGCCTGGCAGGAGGCAGCATGCCCCAGGACTAACCTCATTTTCTCATCTTTGTCCGTTTGTCCTAATGCAGAAAGCAACATTTCTCTGCCTTTAGGACTTTAAGTTCATGAGAAAATTCATTCTGTTCTTTTTTACTTCAAAATAACCCAATAAATACGTCACTGAATAGGCCTTTAACCTGATATTGGGTAGGACTCTGATCTGATCACAAAATGCAAACATTGCTTGCATCCTTTAGTGCTCTCCCTGAAGGGAAGGGTCTGATGAACACAAACACCAGGCTATCAAGCACTGTTTTTTCCAGCCCATAACTCACAAGGGGGAGTCATATGTCTACTCTTTGGATCTTTTACAGTGAGTTGACTGATGCTCTGAGCTTTAGTGCCTTATGGAAAGCACTGCTGAATATTTTCTATCTTTTGCAACCCACAAAATCAGGAGGGCGGAGGAAGCAACAAAGTTAGCTAAGGTAACAGTTGTAAATTCACAAGGAAATCTTCACTGAAAAAAAAAATTATGTCTTTCACTGGTTCTCTAGGCAAAAAACACCTCTTTGAGGAAAGGAATTTCAAAATGGGGAAATGTTTGATTTTGAGCCAAACCCTCATTGATTTCTACCATTTTTTTACCTGAGTACAAGTAAACTAATCCAAGTAAAATAAGAAGGACTTTCATCTCAGCTCTTTCCATCTCTTTTAACTAGGGAAACATATCAGCACAATGCAGCCATGAGGATACCCTGCTTCATTCACCAGCAGGAAATCCCCTGCCACTTCCCCAGGTGATATGTGGCCTTGAAGTCAGTAACTCCTATGTGCAATAGATCAAGCTAGTCTAGGATGTTCTAGTATAAATTTATACCAGGGGAGAATTTTGCTCAAGATATGATTCAGGCACCTAAGGATGAAGAAAGTAATCCACTGATTTCTCAAAGGGGTGCTTGCAATAGGAACTCAGCTGGCAGCATGCAGAATTAGGGCTTTAATTGCTCCTAAACCAAAACTATGTGGAACTATATTTTTAGCCTTTAAGAGTGTGTTCACTACTGGAGAAATTCTGGGATAGGTGCCTATAAATTGATGCGGCAGATCCTTTTGACCTGGGCTACCAAGGGATCGACTATAGCTCAATGAAGAACCAGATGCATTTCACTTTTTCCCCCCCGATTAAATATTTTGCCAAGGCTGAACATAAAAAGAGCAAAATTCCACCAGCTCTCAAAAAAGAGCAGCCTGGGATTTTTTTTTTTTTTTTTAAGTTTCACAGTTTTAAAATAAGGAATATGCTTTCATTTGCCTAACACTTTTATTAGGGTTTTTATGTACATCTGGAGGTGTGAGATTCTCCCTGTTTTCCACCTTATGTCTCCATCCCTCCATTTTTTAAGTTCAAGTGCATTTAAGTAAGTAAGAAGGGCTAAAAGGAGGAAATACCAAAAGCTGGGGATTCTTTTTTAGTTTACAATTTTGATCCTTCCTTCTCTCCAAAATAAAATTTTGTAAATTGAAGAAAACCTCATCAATAACAATAATTATTATTATAGAACTTGTTTCCCCTAAGTTACAATGAGTCGTTTTGACTCTGTTTTGTCTGCCAGGCTAATAATATTGCAGCTAAAGAATTCATGTTGGGTTTGGGCAGGCCTCTCAGCAGATGAAAAATAATTTTAATAAATAGAAGAAACTATTGGCAGAAGAAAACAATCTTGGTATTTTTAACACGTCAAAAAAAACTTATTTTCAGCCTTTGACCTTTCAGATCAGAAAATTCTGAGAAACAGTCAAAACTAGTTTGTTTTCAGCTTTCTCCATCATTTATACTCAATCTCTTCTCCACCCACAAGTTCACCCACTCCATTGCTAATTAAAACAGAACTCAAGATCTTTGTCTTTTGTGCCTGTCTTTGCAGTCAATAGGGTCCCTGTTCCCTTGAAGCTGGAATGCTTCCTTGCATCCCCAGAGAAGGGCAAAGGGAATCGTTATGCAATGTTGGACTGTTAAAGCAGGGAAGGAGAACACATTGTCAGAGCTCAGGCAGAATGAGCAGGTGGAGGTTGATGAGTCTGAGGGGGCTGAAGTCCTCTCCTCGTGTGCTGCCAGCATGGGGCACGTGCTTAGAAAGGGGAGGTGGTCACAGCCAGGTGTTCTGACTGCCATGGCCCCTAGAAATCACAATTTTTCTAATTTGAAATCCAAGATGTGCTCATCGAAATGTCCCTGGACTAGGTTAATATGAGAAGAAGGTGGGGAAGGTTAGGGACAGGGAGCTGCACAAGTTCTTTGAAGCTGGAGAAGACAAAATCACGTTATTTTAGTGGTTAATTTAAGGTCTTATCTCCATGTATTTGGAGCTCTGTATTGGCTGAAGTCACCCTTCCCTGCAGTTCTCTGTCCTCTGAACTCTTCATGAAGTTTCGATGGCATAGCAGGGATTAAAGGTTAAGAACAAAACCAGAGAACCAACATTTTTTTCCAGGTTCTTGCGCATTTGATCTCAAAGAGAAGAATATTCAGAGCCACAATCCAGCTGGCAGATCTGTGCTCCTCCCCCTGTCCTGAAGCCTTTTCTGGGACATTTAAGCCAGGCTCCCGCTGTGCTGAGACTCAGAAGCAGGTTTGCAAAGCTCAAAAGCCCTCAGGAGGAAGCTCCTTTGTCTTTCTCCCTTACCAAAGCCCTGTGGTGCCCCTCTGCTTCCTTTCCAGCAGACTCAGCTTCCCAAGCCTTCCCTCCAAGCACAGAGGGACATTTCTTTCACCTGACTGTCCTCTTGTGTTTGGGAAAGCTTTGAAGAGAAGCCACTTGTGGAACATGTTTAGTAATAAGATGTGTCTCTGCTGCTTTGTAGTGTGCGTCCTATAAATGGTTTGCTATGGCATTTAATCAATTGTTTCAGCTGTTTATTACCTTGTATATCACAATGCAATGGAGATAGTTGCTTTGGTTAACTTTATTGGATCTGAAATAAATACACAGGACCCATTTAGAGTTCTCTTGGAAGGATATGCTTTGAATGCACTGAACCAAAGCAGGCAGTGAAACTCGCTGCCCATCAGCAGAACAAATCTGTGTGCAAAATTAAGCAACTGGCTCCGTGCTTGGAATAATGCCTTGGAGTGCATGGAGAGTTCTAAGACATTGTCTCAGCAGAGAAAAAGTCTCTGCCTTTGCTGTTCCTTCTTAGATGACTCCTGTAAAGGCAGTGTTGGGGACCCTGATTTCACCTACTACAGTGACAGCACAGAGTAAACAAAAATGTGTGTCCCAGAGCTCTCGGAAAATGGTTGGAGAAGTCCCAGCACCACAGACCAGTGAGCTCCAGCTTCAGCAGCCTCACAGGAGGCAGAGAGCAGAGGAATCAGAAGGCCATATATTTCCTTGACTCTACTGATTTATCCTCATTTTGGTTGGCCCATATTTGACAGACACACAGAAGCCCTGGGGATAACTAACAGTGAAGTGGCAATGCCACTACACATCTCCCCACAGGAAGGGATTGGAACGGTCAAAAGGCACCTGGCATTCCTGGCTGGAAAACTTGCTGAGAGCTCAGTTTGCCTCCTGAAGAGTCTTGACTGGTTGCTCACCCTCATGGGGTGGAGACAGACACCAGAAGAGGCTTTTTTTCCCCAGAGAAAACCAGATTAACTAGAGGCCAGAGTTCCTGACATCCCTCCAAGTCTGACTCCAGCTCTAACCAAAACCTGATTTCCTGCAGGCAAATGCAAAACATCAAGACTGACATCCCTTCAGACAGAGATGTAGCATCAGACTCCAGGGACACAGGAGCCAAGCAGTGCGCCCAGTCCTTGCTGAAGGCTTTATGGAGCTGCATATTAGGGGTCCAGGACATATCCCACCTTCACCTGTCACAGAACCAAAATGCTCTATCATCCATATTTTTCTGTTCCTAGCAAATTTTTGTCCATATCCCTCAGGCAGAATCTCTGCCCAGCTGTTCCCTGGCATGGTGTTGATGGGCACCATGCCCCACCCCCTGTGCCCCACACATTCCTGAGGTCACAGCTGCAAGGTGTGGCCAGTCACAGAAAGCTGGGGTATGCAGGTAAAGGGGTGCCCTCATGGCAGGGTTACAGAGGTAAAAGCGTCCTCCTGGAGCCTAGAGAGTGGCTCAGAACCTCATGCACTGACAGTTTGGTTCTCTGAGTAAAAACCACTCTAAAATCAGGCAGCTGGGATGCACCTGCTGTGTTTCAAGTAGCCAGACCTGGGCACCCTCCACAGTGATCACTGGGCTTCCCACTACCTGCAAGGAAAATGCTCCTACGTGCCCAAAACCATCCTGCCAGTTTTAGGTTCGCAGCAGTGACTATGTAGGTGAAGTGAAAGCCTGGAGAAATGTTGTGAATTAATCTGTTCCAGGCAGTGAGCAGAAGACATGGGCTGCTCTCCCCTGCTGCTTGCAGAGTCTCTGAGGGTAGCACAGCAGGCAGAGCCACTCTGCTCCCCCTGCCCAGGCTCTGCCCAGCAGCTCTGCAGAGCGCTGCTGTCATACTTAGTGGAGCATCTAATGCTTCCCAGCCAGCCGGCAAGGCTTTGGAGACAGGAATTCAGAGATGCCTCAAACTCTGGGGAGCACGAGTCAGCAAGCTGCTGTCCAACAAGCGGCAGTAATCTGAAATAAATCACACAAGCCCGGCTTTCTCCGGCAGAGGCTGATTATTCAAAAGGAAGGACACATCCAGTCAACGAGGCGTGGTGCTGCTAAATGGTTGGCTCAACAGGGGTGCGAGTAAACACAGTAAAACAAGGCCTGCTTCCCCCCAGAGTGAAGACTCTGACCTGTTCTTGTGAGGTGAGGGCGCAGGCCCTGTGAGTAGTGGTAGGAAAATTGATTTCCTTTTCACTGTTTAAATTAGAGAAGATGGCCTCTGCCTGATCCACTCTTACATCACTTGGGTCACAGGTTTTAGTGGCAGCCAGAGACTTTTCCGACTCAAAGTCCTATGAGATCCCACTTGTTTTCCCAGAACAAAAGCTTCTCCTCCCATATTGCTTTTGTTCAAAACTCAGGTCACAGAAGCTGCAGCCCTGCAAGGATGCAGAACTGATGTTACCCAGCAAGGTACTGGAGCTCCTTCAGGCTCCTGCTGCAAAGAAGCCTCCCTGAAGCAAGGTTTTCTGATGGGGTTTTAGCACTCACCAAACCCAGGTCAAATAATTACATAACTCTATTTCTGCACATCCCCCTCCCATGACAACACCAGGCTGGACACTCCTTCCAGCAGAAGTGAGGGTCTGGTGAGAAAAGCATATTCCCAACTCTTCCCAGTTTGGCTCCTTGAGAAGCATTTGCCAGGCTGATTGTTCTGGCTATCTATCTCCAGCCTGTTGTTAAGCAGTCAGTACAGCCCACATCCACGAACTGCAGGGCACAAGGGCAGGAAGAAAAGCTGGATTTTAATTTTTCATGTTTATCATGTTCATAGTTCTCCACGGCAGCACAATGATTTCTTTCTGTTCATAAAAGACAATTGGGAAAATTAGTTGGTTTCAGTTTAACAAGGTAATGATCCAATTTAGTGGAGATCAAAGCAAGCAGTGTGGCAAATGCAGAATGGTGAAATTAAGTTACTTTATTAATGCCAATGCACTTGCACCAGAATGATTGACTATCCATTAGGTTTACTGAGCTGCAATTAGCAATTATCAGCAATAGCCTCCTCTGTGCAGGCAAGTAGAGGTCTGGATCATATTCTTACTTCCAGACAAGGAATGTTTCCACCTTGTAAAATCCCAATCGATGCAGGAGTGCAGGGTAGTGGCCAGTTATGGAAAGAGTAGGTAGGACTTTACCTGTGACTTCTTTTTCTGACTGATGCATCATAACACAATCAAAAATTATGCATATGCTAATGATCTTCACTGTTATGCTGATGGGTAATTTGATGACTGGCAGTAGCCTAGAATTTGAAAAAATTCAGAAATTAATACATTTCTCTCATCCAATTTGGTGATTTGTCTATCGGACAATAACCCCCCTCAATCCATTACTGGCAGAAATCAGTGGTAGCCATTCTGTAAACAAAGTGATCAGCAGAGGAGGAGGAGTCCTTTGCAAGCTTTAGCTGAAATCTGACAGCGTGAGAAGGATTTAAGTTCATATTAGTGTCTTATCTGCACACATTCCTTGTTATCTTCTGAGACAATTCTATGATCATTAAATTCTCTGATGACAATTATGTCGCTTTAGTCATTATTTCTCCTCCTTTGATCTTTCTGAATGTTGGAGGATAGGATCTTTATTTATGTAGTATTCATCTGTTCCTGTTCCATGTTCCTCAGGCGGATAAACCTACAGTCATCCGAAACACGCCAAAGTATTTTTGTTTCAGCATGGGCTCCATGGATTTTATCCTGCATAGTGGTTGTGTATGCATATGCCTGCTCATTTCTGGGCCTGTTCTCCCTTAATGACTTTTGATCTTGCTGTCCAAATTAAAGCAAATTTGACAGCCAGGAAAATCCTTAAATATACCAAGTTCTTACAAGTCTTTTGAAAGTAGGTTGTCAGAAAGAGTAAAGAGAAGCTATTAGCAGAGAGAAGGTGCCTTTTCAACTCCTACCAGACATCAAACAATCTACAGGAAACAACAATGTAAGAAAAAGTTCAATTTGGCATTTACGTCTTGTTAGACACCAGAGAACCCAGAAGACACATGGCCATAACAAACCAGGCTTCCTGCGTTGCCTCACTTAGGTTTTGTAGCTCTTATAATCCACCCTTGAATAAAGAAGTATTGCCTTTGTTGGCTGAGTGTGATCTGAGAGAAAATGGGGAACAAAAGAGCTTAAAATGGAAAGGCACGAGGAGAACATGGAAAGGAAAGAGATCAATTGTGGGAGCTGTGTGAAGGTGATGATGCAGGGGACATGTGCTGTGAGCAAGGGCAGAGGTAGCCGAGTCCTGTGTGCTTGGTGTTGTTTTAAGGAGTGGGTTAAGTGGCTCTGCTTCCTGCCCTGGAGTTGTTTATTCCCAGTTTTCTGTAATAAACTATAATAGCCCCACTGAATTTCTCATTAGGAAACAGAGTCCATATCCAAGTTGCTTATTTCTATCACCCTAAACACCTTTAGGCAGACTGCTTTGGGGTATTGCCAAATTAAATGCTCAATTTCTCCAGTAGCTGGGCCCATCCAAGGATTGTCATTACTTATTCTCTATTTTAGCTATGTACAGTGTGCACAGACCTACAGAAAAAGTTTGACTCATCAGGGAAATATTTGGGTTTCCTTGTTTGAATTTGCCATTTTATTTTTAACATTTGAAGTCACACCTTTGCACATGTGCAGATATTCATGTGAATTCACATATATGTCCTTCTAGACACACAGAGACATTCCTTCAGTATGAAATTAAGAGTGAGTATAAGTATCTATATCATCTGCCAATAGATAATTTGCACATTCCTTTTGGAAGAGACATCTGGTACAATTTAAAAATATTAGTTTTGCTACTAAATCCTAAGCTACAAAAAAACCCTTGCCAAGCAGAGAGCCTTACAATTTGTGTAACTTGATTTTCCACGCTTGATGGCCATATTGTTCAGTGTTTAGTATTTATTGAGCTGCATTTGACATCAGGAGTTCTATTTACATTTTAGTCAAACACTTTGAAAGTTGCTAAATTGGCCATGTGTCTCCAAAACGTGCGCGGCTTTTCCCCACACACACCTATCCATCTTAGTGACTCTGTTATCAGCACAATTATTGGTTTTATCTGCACTGAGGAGCTGTCAGAAGCACAGTCCTGGTGCACAATCTATTTACTCTGCCGAGATAAAATGACTGATGTCCCTATGCATGGGGACTGGGTATTTCCTCTGAGCTGTGTAATTTGGGAAAGATTGGAGCTGCTGTCTTGTGTTAGAGCTCCTTCTCTGCTGTGCTTCATTGCTTTCTTCCCAAAGCCACTGAGGAGGGCCTCTGCACCACCTCCTTTGGGAACTCTGTCTGTCCTGATCAGCAGGACTGAATCGATATGTAGGACACTAATGACAGGAGGGAAACTAAAATAAATACTTGTTCAGGGAGTGGGGTTTAGTCAGGCCATAAAACTCCATATCACAGAAAATGGAAAACATTGCAAAATTTCCATTTACAAAAACTTGCACGCCGTGTCCTAACAGCACACCTGAGTAAATACTGGACAAATAGTATTTTAAAAATAGTAGGGATTCATGGGATGTTTAGATGGTGGAAGAATATCAAATCCAGAAAGAAGTTTTGACAGTTTAGGCAAATTTCCTCTCTTCAAGCAGGCAACCTGCAAGATGTGAGGGGATGATGAAGAACTGTTTACAATCAGCAGTCCCAGTCCTAAAAGACATGTTGAAATTTACAGAGTAATAGGTGATGACAGAAGAAAAAGGCTGCAGTAGGGCCTTGCTTGCTCTTACGGCTCCGACCATGTAAGTGAGGTGAGCAGGACTCGGTTTCCTCCTGGGGATCCCGTGAGACAGATGACATTCCTGGCACCAAGGCCATGGCTGAATGTCTCTCCCGAGGAGCTCCTTCTCTCATAGCACGTGGGACCACAAATCTGCCACAGCAATGCACAATTTACTCTCTGACACAAGGGTTAGGGTGGCAGGGGGTGGTTGAAGCACGTTCCAGCAGAACAGGACATTGCTCTTGACATGATAATAAAGAGCATTTGTAGCTGGCTCTCAATTCACTTCCCATTTTGTTCTTCACTCAAGGACAGTTAAAAGGGATTCACTTATCTCACTAAAATTTCTCTAATATGCCATGCCAGCAAACTAAAAAATCCTTTGTGAATCATATTCTATCAAATCCATTATCATCTTTTGAAAAGACAACAGTCCTCCTCCTCTCTGGAGAGATGACATTTCAGCTCCAGGTGAGGCAATTACAGAGTTGATTGCAGGGGATGGAAACTGCTGTACCAACTCCCTGATTAAGAACTTGATTTGTATTTATTTATGTTTGATATGTGTTTTATTTAGATTTTCCATAACTAAATGCAATTGGCATTACATTAGGAGGTTTCAAGTGAACAAACCCTCTTTTTTTGTTGTCTTGGGTTAATGGTAAATACCAGAACCTTTCATTTTTTGATTGGGAATTCAAGTGTGAGTTTTAGTGTTGCCTCATATAAAAATCACTGCATTCATTCTCAGACACAGAGAGATTTTGGATCCAGAAAATATATGTGTTTAAAGGAACACACAGGAAGCTTTCCAGCACTTCTAAAATCTTTGGTATTTTTCCATTCACAGTGTTGTACCACTGTTACATCTATCTATTACTCATTCCTTGCACACTCCTTGCAATTGCTTTGTTGGCTAAGCTTCTTCCCCAGAAACTGCAAAGATCTTGAGGCCGAGTTAAAATATCTCTTCTTTAATGCCAACTATTTAAAATCTATTTAAAAAAATAAAAAAGCAACCCTGAGTGAATGGTTACCTGGTCAAGGTAGTGGGCCCATTAGAACTGCCCCATCTGAACATGCATCTGAATTTTGGTTCAGGTTCTCATGCCTTGAATCTGTGCATTTTCAATTTTCCTCACCCTGGACACCAGAGGGACACCAGAGGGACACCACAGGGACACTGTGCATTTGCTTCTATGTGGTCTCCTGTGGGATGAGCACCCAAGGGGGTCATTTCTTTCCCTCTGCCCTTGTTGCATTTCCATGTGTATCTGAAATGCCTTTTCAGCCAGGCTGGGAACATGAGTAGCTCCATACCTTTCACCATAACAAATTCAAAACATTACTTCCAATGTATAATTCATGTCTTGATCTGCCAAATCTTCATATTACGTGGGGAAACGGGGACCTTTGAGGGCCCCCCATGAGGGTGGAAGCTGCTTCCAAACTTGGCCCTCAGAAGTGCTGCAGTGCCAGAGGAGGGTGCAGGAGAGCTGCAGTGTCCCGGTGATGCCATCGGGAAGATCCTCATCCCAACCCAGGCTGGAGGAGAGGACACCCCAGCCGCTGGGCAGAGTCTGTGTCTCTCAGGTCATTAACAGACCAGTACGATTCACGTCATGGTGGCCACCAGCTCCTTCCATGGCTGCAGCTGCTGGGGATTGAGTCAATTAATTAGCACTCCTCTCGGCTGTTGAGATTTCAGGTCTCTGCATTTAAAGGGCAATTGTTTGGTTCTTTCTTCATCCACTAATGTCTGTAGTGAGCTGCTCACTACAGCACCAGGAGCATGCAGCAACAACATCTGACCTAAAAGGAACTCAATGTTCACCAGGAAGGGTAGAGCTGGAAATGTGCCAGTCTACCCTATAATTAACAATGCTAATTAATGGGGCTTCAGGCTGGCCCTGAGTGAGCTTTTCTGTCAACAAATCCGAGGCCACCTTAGCTCTTCATCTAGGGCTGAGAGAGGTACAAAATGCACTTAGAAAATGATGATGGCAACAACATTTATAGGAAAAACCTACTTAGCAGAGATATTATTTCCATTTTTCATGATCACAGATACCTCAACACTGTTAGCTCCCAAGAGCTGTCCTGCTTTTGAAGCTGTGTCTTCCTGCTGTCACTGCTCCTTCTCCATCAGCGCTTCGGGACATCTTCCCCTTGATACTTTCATCTCCACCAATTCAAACTGTTTCTGTTTTTGTCCCTCATCCCTTTTCCTGACTTCTACAGATCTTCAGCAATATTTCTGTCATCTCTAAAGTTTGATTAGCTTCCAAGGCAACACCATCTGCCTATTTTACTAATATGCTTCTCATGCCTTCTTCCTGATCACTAAAGGTGATGTTAAATAAGAACAATCTTAAGACAGATTCCTCTGCTATATTTTTCAGCTACAATCTGACAGTTTGATGCCTTCATTGTTTACCATCAGTCAGCCAATTTTCTGGCCGGCTATGGTGCTCATATCCAGTTCTGCTGAAATTATTTTCTTCAGGCCAATTTATATTTAGTACAGCAGAAAATTAATCCTGTGGTAAGATAGTTGTGATGAATTGTTCTCTGCTCATGCTTGTCCTCTTCACTGAAAATGGAACAAGCTCTATATCCCACCTTGACTCCATAAAATTTTGTTAGATTAATATAAATGTCTATTTCTCTCCTATTTGTCTAAGATACTCTGTGGCCATTTTCTTTCTGATTTACTTGGAGAATTCAGGTGTGCAAAGTGATGTTACAACAACAGGCACTCTCCACTGAATTAATTCTTACCATGTTTTATATTAGCAGAGATTTATTTGTAAATGGTTAACAGAGAGTTAATAAACAGTAATATGTATTAAAAGCACATATAATGATTATTCCAGAATTATTACATCACCAGCAGACATTACCAAGGTTTGAAAGCAATTTATTGACCTAGAAAACAATCTGTGTGTTTAATTGAAACATTCATTATTCACTTAGTAATCTTTTATGAACCGTTAAGAAAATAAATGGAATGTGAAGTGCGACAGCAACTTCCTCAATAAGGTTTACACAAACAGAACAAAAAAAATCCCAGGTCTAATCTCTGCCTCAGGTTGTACATAAAGCCCATTGAAACAGCACCAATTTATTATTATCTGTACTCTCAGCAGAGCTCGTGAACCCAGCACGTGGAAACCCAGCTGGGCAGGAAAGTGAGGTTTTCTTAGCAAGCCCTGGGGCTCTGCTGAGGACCCTGGACTCACCACGCTGTGGAACAGAAACAAAGGAGGAACAAAAACCCAAACAGAAATACAGAAATCCCCTCTAATACTGCCTAGCTTACTCTTCATCCTGGCCTATTTGAACTAGAGCTGTCCTAGCAGTCACATCTAAGGAAAGAAGACTGGAATATTCTCTCAGTAAAAGTGTGGTTTCAAGTGGCCTTTGTCCTCTTCACGTCAGCTGCTAGAAAGGACGCTGAACCGCTCACTCCAACAAAAGATAAAAGAAGAAAAATTCACAATGCCTTTTAGTTTGAGCAGATTGTGGTTACTGCATTGCCATCACTCTTCCAAGCACGTTTTTCCCTAGAGTGTTTTCTTTTCAGAGCTCTCCATGGCATTTGTCTTTATACTAATATGCTTTTTATATTTGCTTTGCTCTTGCAAAGTGCCACGTGCAAAGGCAAGAAATTTATCAGTGTCAGTAAGTTTTTCATCAGAGAAAAAAAACACATCAAAACAAGCAAAAAAAAAAAAATCCCAACAAAACAAAACAAGCCACCCCAACAAAACCAGACCCAACAAGTGGGATAAAGCAGCAGTGTTTTTGGCTTTTGCAGCATTAAGTCTCCTTCTCAAAATCAAGACAACGCCTGTGGGCTCAAGATTAAAGGAATATCTTTCTTTGAAAGAAAAAATATTTGACTTCTTTGGTTTCTGACTTCCATGCATCCACAATACAAACCTCTAAGTTCTATGACTGGCATAAACTGGGTGCTGTTGTTGGGGAATTGTCAAAAACTGAGACCTAAAAATGTGTCAAAATATTCAAGACCTTCTAATAGCCAGTATAGAAACTGCTCATGTTCATTGCATGGGCTCTCTCAGACAAAGGACTCCAGCATTCAGTGCTGCTGCTGAAGTATTTTTCCTCCACATGTAGAAATGTTGATGAGAACTGGCTTGTTGAAAATCACCTGAGCTTGATTAGCTGCCAACCCTTGACATCACGGCCAGGAGTTTCACAGCAGCGTTATCCTTATCCAGCACCTCCCGGAGAGCCAGGCCCGCCCCGCTGCTTGTCAGAGCCGGTGGAGCTCCCAGCAGCATGGAGACACCTTTGGAATCATCCTCCAGCAATGAGGAGGGGATGGAATAGCCCTGGCAGGGTGCTGAAGGACAGGGACCCACTCCTGCTTCTCAGCCGGCAGGGCCAGGCAGGTGATGAGGGGACAGCCATGGAATCCAACTCCTCCACAAAGGCTTCGAGCTCCATCTCACAATTGCCTCTCACCCAGCGGACAGGAAGCTTCAGTTAATTTCCAGGTTAAATCTACCCACAATCAATTTATGCTTCTTTGCTCCTGTGCCAGTGGCACCATTAGCTCACAGAGTTCTGTTCCTCGGTTCATTTATAAAGGGAAATCAGTTTTCCTCTTTGAAATGGTTCTTGTAGACAACTTTCCCAGCCCATGGGTTATCTGACCTGCATGTCTCTAACTTGAATAAGTCTCCATTGAACATGAGCAGGCAGAGGTTCACCTGGCAATCCAGCACCTCACACAATAATACCGATCCTTCTTTATCTCTGCAGGATATGCAGGTTCTGTTATCTCCAAAGACTTTTGAAAGCTGTATAAGACCGATGGCTGACAGTCCATTTGCAGAGTGATTGATGTGTCAGGTTGGTGTTTTCGCTCTGCTGAACTCTCCTACCCCAGCAAGAACTGTTGCAATATACTCTTAAAAGTGCATAATTATTTTATAATGTCAATAGATTGTAACAAATAGAATGACTTTGCAGTTTACACTATTGCATTTATTTTGATTTCCATTCTTCCAGTGCCCAAAGTCATCTATTTATTAATCTGTAATATGTTGAGCATCTTCTGAAATGAAGAAGATTTCTCAACTTTGTGCTATTAGCAAATTAAATTTACACACTGAAACTTTTTTTATTTGCAGATATTAATGAAAATATTAAATAATATGAGCCCTAAGGATGATCTGCAGTTTTGCTGATGGTATAAAATTATTCCGGGTAGTAAAAACTAAAACTGATCATAAAGTTCTGAGGGAGGAAGAAACTGGCAGATTAAATTCCATGTTGATAAATGCAAAGCAATGCACATGGGGAAAACAACTCTAAATACACATATGCAATGATAATCTCTAAATTAGCCATTATCATTCTGCAAAGAGATCATAGAGTCGCTGCAGATTGCTCAACAAAAACATCTGTTCAGTGCCCTGCGGCAGGCTGGAAAGGTAAACAGAATGGAAGGTGTGAAACAACCAAGAGCAGCAGGGAAGGCAGCTCCGTGCCACTGAAGGAGCCCCAAATTTGCCCACACTTGAAGACTGCACAAACCGCATCAAAATGGAATAGGCCAAACCCAGTGAAGACACAGAGAAGGACAACAAAGTCAAAGACACAAGATGGTTTCTGCAGTGGGAGAGTTATATAGACTCCAAGCCTTTAACTCTGAGCAGAGGTGCCTGGATGAGGCAGTGACAGAGCCACAGAAAAGAGTGGCTGGCAGGAACAGGTGAATGAGGAATGATTATTCTCTCTGCCCCTGTAAGAGGAACTTGGGAGCATCAAGGGAAATCCCAAGGCAGAGCCTCTGTAGCAGACAAGGACAGAGTAGCTGCTCCTGCAGTCTTACACCAAGTGCCAATATGCCTGCACACATAAGCAGCACTGTGACAGCATTTCCCAGCTTTCCTTAGATAAACAGAATTCATCAGACGGGTGAGTGCTCTGTTTTGTAACTATAACCTCCTTGGACTAGCACTAGTGTTATCTTACACAACTAGGTAATGTTTCATTTTTGATTTTTTTAAACGGGGGCTATTCCATATCTCTTGTGTAGGTAAGCATTTGATTTTAAATGGAATGTATTCTTTCCTACTCCTGCTACCCTTTTGACTTGGAATATTGCCAGCAAACTCCCAGTGAATGGCTGCCAGTCTGCTCTGCCACTTTGGTGCAGCACTCATGAAATTAGTGGGACACAAATGGGTATTAGCAGGAGATCTGCTCATCAGGAGATCAGCTGTCACTTCCAATGACACTTACTGACCCCCTGATTCTTTTAATTGTCCTACATCGAAGAGAAAAATAAAGTCTGGTAAGGTCAGCCCAAAAGGAATAAGAGACTGGGATATTTAGTTTCGGAAATTAGCTTTTTTCCAAGTTGTCAGAAGCAGCTGATCCTTCCAGGTTACCTCAGGGATGTCTTAAATCAGATTAAGACAACATTTACCCTGACAGAGTGGGGGGGCAGTGGGGATCAGGACATCTTGTGTGGGTCCCACTCTAGAGGTGGAGAACTCTAAAGATTTGCTAGAGATGTACTGCACCAAAAGGAATAAAGCACCCAGAGGCCTCTGGTCATTCCCAGAGAGAAGCACAACAGGAGCATTTCCCAGTTTTTCTGTCAAATGGAGAAATGTGTCTGTGCCTTGGGCCCTCAGAGGAATCATAAATGGAAATATTGCCTAAGTTGTGCTTTGTTTGAGCAAGGGCCAGAAAAACAAAAGCACTCATGGTTAATTCACAACTCACTTGAAGTCAAATATCCCCTTTTTCAAGAAAAAGAGTTAAGAAAGTTTTACTAAAACTCCCTGAGTTTGTTGGAAATTCTGGCATGGTAGCTGTGTATCTTACTTAAAAGGTCAATGAGAATCTCATGAATAAAACCTAACTCTATAATGAAAGCACAGTATTTAAAATTTCCCTGGATCTCCTTGCTCAAACTGATTAAGAACAGACCTGCTGCTATCCTATAAAATGCTTCTAAATGAGTCATCCGTTCATCAGCAAAGCCCCAAAAGTTCAGATGCAAAGAACATTTTCAAAACTATGGCATATCGTTGGAAGATGCTGATAACTTCCAATCCGCAGGAGAGCCCTGCTAAAAAAAACAAACCCGAGATAACTTTGCTTTTAAGGTTTCCCCAGCTGACTGATTAAAAACGTCACAACAGAAAATTCAAAGGTCACATTTCCTCAAGTGTCACTGAGAACCCACTGTCTGAGAAATTAGATGAGATTAAGATGCAAAACACTGAAACACTTTGAATCAAATTTAATCTTCCAATGTTTTGCTGCCTCATAAAAAAAGCCTAAAGGGGGGGGGGGGGGGGGGGTTTGTTTTTTAGGAAAACTCTACTGGAAGTATGGCACTGCCAGTGGGGTTAATAGACTTTGACTAGATTTTGTGATTTTGCTTGAGGAACTGGTCTAATTCATATCGGCTGAAAGCACTTTTTAAGATGAATTAAAAGAAAAAGGATTTTCCAGAGTTTATATTCTCATGAATCTCTTCTAGATATCTCTAAAGGACAAAATTGAAGGTCACTTTTACTGTCTGTAGAAGCCAATCAGAAAACTTGAAAAAGTTAAATTTTCTCCAGATGATAACTAAGAAAGGATTGAGGATTTTCATCCACATTTAGCAAAATCTTTCTTTTACTAACACAGGGCAATTTGTTCAGCTGCTCCTGGGCATAGCAGCTGAGAATGGGACTGGTGGTTTTTTACACGTAGTTAATTTGAGGGACTGAGTGGAAGCTCCTAAGGGAAAACCTTTTGAGACAGCATGTGTGGGAGGCTGTGCATGGTCTCTCCTCTTGGCTTATTCTCCCTGCTCGTGCCATTCTTGGGTACAGTCAGAGGGGTTTGGCTTTCCTTTCTCAGCTGGTGGCTGCAGACTGTGCAGGCAGCATCAGGCACACCTGGGGAAAGGCAGGGGAAGGGGTGCAAGCAGGAGGATGCAGGGAGAAGGAATTGGGGGCAGCAAAGAGAAAAGCAATTCTCTACAAAGAAGTAAGAACCTTAGAAAAAGAATGAAGAGATACAGGAAGGAAGGCACAGGATTTTCCAGCGGTCAGATGCTGCACAGTATAACCCACAGGATCACAACCACCACCAAACTTAGAGCAGTGCAAAGGTTTGGGGTTATCCCCACTCCTGGATGAGGAAAAGAATCTGCTGAG
Organism: Pomatostomus ruficeps; assembly: GCA_013400735.1. Taxonomy (NCBI): domain Eukaryota; kingdom Metazoa; phylum Chordata; class Aves; order Passeriformes; family Timaliidae; genus Pomatostomus; species Pomatostomus ruficeps. The sequence continues at coordinate 212,352 of VYZT01022875.1, read as the reverse complement.
TCCAAAGTTGTTGTAGTGAGATGAGAAAGGCTTTTTTGGTATGCAAGAGGCTTAAGCAGATTGGAGTAAGGGTAACATGTCTTACTAAAACTAAAGATTTGCAGAGGAATAAACAAATGAGCACTTCCTTCATTTTTAAGTTTGAGTTTTCATTTTCAAAATTAAAGCAAGGAAGTAAACAAACAAACAAACCCCTGCCAAAATCCCATCTGGCTTCTCTGCCTTCCTTGGAGTTCTGAGATATGTACTTGCTGAATCAGAATGTAGATATAGGGCCTTCTTTTTAATCAGCATCACAGTCACCTGCCACTGTTTTAATACCTCAGGAGCTGGTTTCCCTTTTTTTGAGAAGTGCTATCTCCAGTCTGCAGCTCACATTCCACAGCAGGAAAGCAGCTTGTGAAAAAATTCACTCTGGGATACCTCATGGTCTTCTAGAACTGAGAGAAAGCAGTTTCAAAGACAGTTTGCTTCTATGATTTTTGGGTTTGTTTTTGGTTTTAGCCTGTGTTTTTATTCTTCAGTTTAGAAAACCAGTTCAACCAGTTCAAGTTAATCAAACAGTTCGGATCTGGGCCATATAGAAGGTGATGGCCAGTTTGTAAGGATGTAGGAACACTTGTTTTGCTTTTTGCAGAGGTGCCAGGAGAGTGGGAAATGGGGACCTCAGCAGGGCAGAAAGGCACCAAACAGCAGAGCCTGGGAGCAGCTGGGAGCAGCGTGACTGCCCTCAAGGAGTGCAGCAGGGCAGGGACAAGATAAAAAACCTCCTCAGGACCCTGCAGGGCAGGAGCTGTGGGGACAACCTCCTGCTGGGCTGGTAGGACACCAAGGCTGGCTGCGAACAGGACTGAGACCCAGATCCCTGGATATTCAGAGATGGAGGGGCTGGAAAGCTTTGCTGGTTGTCCCTGTAGCTCTGGGGGGCTCAGGACATCATCAGGACTTGAATAACACAAGGAACGGATGCTCCCAAGCATCCTACAGGTCTGTCTTGAGGGCAATGATCTGAGGACAGTGGCTCTCTGAAGCCCTCTGAGATGGCAGCAGCCAAGGAGCAGGACTTGGAATGACCCTCAGAGACAACAAGGACTGGGCACCTTCCTGCTCAAACCCTGAATTTCGGAAACAGTCACAGCACCAGAGCATCCCATGGGGACCACAAATGTCAGGTACAACACTGCCTGCTGGAGGGCCTTCAGGTTCCCCACCAGCAAGAGATAAATCTGTAAAGCATTATTGAGCTTTTATTTTTTCATTCGATATTTTCAGATGTTAACAAATCCTGCAGGTTTGGTCCTCTCTGCAATATGAGGTGATTAGGATCTTTTCTATCACAGAGTGTTCAGTTTTGCCTTCTCTCACAGTCTTTATTCCCCATGTGATAATGTGGCAGCCTGTTATAGCACCACTTCACTTGTCAAGAATATACTTTTTATTTTTGCTTTTTGAATGCATTCGTGTCTTACAAACACTTACTCTAATCCTCCTGGAACAATCTCTGTTCCAATTATTAAAGTAACCTTTAATGAAATGATTTGAAATGCTAGATTGGTGGTTGGAGCAGACTTCAGCCTTGCTGTGGTTTTTCATTCCTGGAGCAGCGACACTGAAGTCAAGGTTTCAGCTCAGCCACCAACCTGTGTCTGTGAACCCCAGTAGAAATATTTCTCTATCCATCTCTCTACACGCTCACTTATGCATAAACTACTGCTGAGATAAATTTCTTTGATCATGAACTTTTTATAAATTCCACCAGTTTAATGGAATTCACCTTTCTTTTCTAGCGATAGATTGACTTCTTGAGATGCTTAGATAAAACAACCTGAACTTCTTTGTGCTTCTAAAAATCTCTGCATTCTGAGGGCAAACACAGACAGCTGCTCAGTTCATTAGATAATTAAGCTACTAATAAAATGGACACACTTCTTCATCCTGTAATAATCACAACAACCTCCCAAAAACATTTCTCTATTTTTTTCTATTCACTCCACTATGTTCAAGCTCATCTGTTGCCTCTCTCCTTGTTTCCTTGGTTCCCTTCAAAGCTGGATGCTTCTCCCTGAAGAGCAGCTTGGTATCCCCAAGAGTGACAGCCTTGGGAATGGAGACCTGGCTCGTGTTTCTCACTCCCAGCCTCTCCCTTCTTGCGCTGCTTGACTGTGCAATCTGGAGGCAGGACCTTGATGCTCAGCAGGACTGAACAAAGCTGAAGCAGTTCCCAACACATCTCACATTCTCTAAATCCATCTGGAGCCTTTGGACTGTCTCAGCAGTGTTGGATCAAAATTTAGAAATAATTTCACTTGACAAACACGGAAATCCAAAGTGTTGAATTTTGCTGTTGTTCAATAAGAGCATTCAGAAGTTTCATTTACAAGCAAAGCTTCAGATTGAAAAGACATGTCATGACTCTGGGAAGGAGCGTTATCAGTGCCTGAAAATGACATGGTTTATTCTGCATCAAACCAAGGAAAACATCCCTATGACTTGCCCCCAGTTCAATTATTTATCAAAGTAAGCATAATCTAAAAAAACCCCAAAAGAACAAATTAGTTCCATAATTTTTTTTTTTTTTTTTACTTTTGATGTTTTCATCCAGCAAGGCACAAAATTTAAACATCTGCCAGGTTCTTAAAATGAATGTTCTCAAATTCAGTGTTGCCGGCCTTGGGGTTTTATGGTGATTCCTACCCAGTTTACTAAATACCATAAAACTTCCCTTTCTTGAAGCATGCAGTCAGTTAAGAATCTCGTCTTGTTCTTTCAAAGGTCTTTTTCAAGCTCTCTCAGTCTCACTGGAAAGACTAGAAGCATGGCCTAGAGTACTTGCCATTGGTTTAGTAACTGAAGGAAAACTAAAAAATCCCAAATGGATTTTACTTCCAACAGCAGCTTTGAAAAGGGAGATTGGACCTGAGGGCCTATAAAAACCTTTTCCAACTTAATATTTGCTTTGATTCTCCAAAATTCTCACTTCAGAGCATAGTCTGAGGGTATTTCAGAATCAGTTTCAGAGGATTTTAAGAGATCATTGTTGACATTGCAGCTCCCACAGATTCCTTTCCTGGTGAACGTGGGAGTGGGAACAGTAATTAGCCTCTTTGGACTTCATCAAGGCTGAGCTTGGGTTGTGAGCAAACCAGTGACACCAGTAAAGCAAAGCTAAAAATAAGAAAAGACCTTTAAAAATCCCTACAGCCTAGGTCGAGAGTTTATGACTCCAAATGAAATCAGACTTGAAGACCATCAAAGAGAAAATAGGCAAAGGTTAAAGAACAAGATAAAATGGATTCCTCTGACAAGAGGTTAAAACTTACTAAATAAAACTGTTTGCAAGTTGTCCAAGCCCACAAATCCTTGCATGTGTCCTTTCCATGGTCGCTGTCAGGGTGAAGGCCCTTGGCTGTGATTTCATACCTGGCTGCCTGAAAGGGAACGGCTGTGACAGTGTCCCCCTTGTGCCTGGGGGCTGATGCCAGAATCAGGGCTGGGCAGCTGGAGGTTCCTGCTGTCACGGAGCCCCTTCTGCCGCACCACAGGACTCCCTTGCTTTTTAATTTCTCTCCACTCCACTGATCTGTGTGGTACCAGGCTGAGGTAGGGCAATAAATGGTTTTGGTTTAGGAACAATCAAAAAATGGAAAGCCTGGCAAAGAGCTGGCACAGCAGAAGAGGTCCATGACTCCTGACAGCTTGATTCCAGCCTCTCCCTCCTGCACAAGGGCCCAGGCAGCTCTCAGCCCCACAGATGACCTCTGAGAGCTCATCTCCACAACAGGAGCCTAAAGGGAGGGCAAAGAAGGAACAGAGCTCGCCACCATATGCTCAATCTACAGGTTACTTGCTCTACTACAATTGTATTTAATTGCTCTTGGTGAAGTCTGTCTAATTGCTTTTCTTTTTACCCAATTGAGTAATAATAAGAATATTAATAATAAATATGCCAAGAGTTTTAAGCAGAAAATGATGAAAGCCATTTCCTATGCAAGCAGGTGGAGGGAAGTGACTCCTAGGATGAGAAATGTTTTTTTCCTGTGTGAAATAGAAGAGGAGTAATAGCAGCTGGCACAGGTAGGCTGACACAGCTACTGCCTGGTGTAAGGCACTGCTGGGAGGTGAACTAATGACCAGCTGCCTCGTTTCCCCAGTATAAACTGGAATCAAGCATTTGCAAAGTCGTGTGCTGATAGTATACACATTTCAATATAGTCACATGAATATTCATGAGTGAAAACCGTTCTACTTCTTAATAGCAGCTTATAGCCAAATGCCAAGATTCTTATCCAGAAAAATCTCTCATTTAGCTGGGTGGGAGATCTGCCCAAACCCAGGCGTTCAGGAGCTCATTTTAAATGCGTGCCACGCAAAACGGTTTCCTGTTCTCCTTCACCCCCAGCACCAGATTAGCACGTAGAAATACCAAAACTCAATAGTGGCAACTGTATTTTTAACACCTTGGGGAGCTGCAAATACTCAGTTCCAGAACAGTAAAGGCTCATCCTCTAGAAAAATCCGCTGGTGTACCAGGCAACTTCTCCAGTGGCTCAGTGGCTCATAGCCACACAACAGGCTGGAACACCTCGAGGGGCTGGTGAATGGGAAAGTTGCGGAATACTGGAGTTTGCACATTCCCTGAGTCCCCCAGCTTGCTGGTTTGCAAAGTACTTTGTGACACTTCTGCCTGGAAAATGTTGCTGGAAAAGCATGACTTTGCAGAGGTTCCGGAGCAGCGTTTCCCCAGAGAGCCGCCCTGCCCGGCTCAGCACTGTCCTTTGTCAGGCAGGGAGAAAGCGAGCCCTTCTTAATCACCCCCAAGCCAATGAGGGGCACTGCCACCCTGTCACTGGATGATTAATTACTGCATCTGCAGGCAGGGCTGCCAGCAAACTCGTGGGCATCATCCATGACGCATAAGCAGCCATGGATTTAAAGGGAAATAAATGTGTACGGCACGGCAGAGCGTGGGCTCGGGGGGACGGGGGGGCCCTGCCCCACGGAACCAGCATCTGCCACCCAGCAGCTGCAAGGCCAACAAAGCTCCTTCAGATGGAAACAAGAGAAAGCCCTCAAGCCACTGGAGGAAACTGTGCTATTATTCATCTTCTTCCCAGTGCAGGCATTCAATCTCTTCCCACCCAAATGTTCCCAACATAATGATTTCCATGGGTACATCTAAAGCCACTGGTGCTGGAAATTCATAAGAGAAACACACTGGGAACCTCAGTGTTTCACTGGGCTCTAAGGGATCAGGCTTTGGGAAGACCTTTAAGTACCACAACAGCTGGGAATTCTGATTTTATGCAGTGTTGCTTCATTTACCCTGGCTGTGGGCATGGCAGAGCTGGGGAGGAGAGGAGAGAGGGTGATTAGTTGTGGAGATAGGACATATAAATGTCCTTGCAAATACACACAGCCCTGTTGCAAAGAGGTGCCCAGGAGATTCACAGGAAGGGGCAGTTTAGGATTTCTGTCTTCTGAGCTACTGCAGAACTGCTTGTGCCGGGGGGGAAAAAAAAAAAAAAAAAAAAAAAAAAAAAAAAAAAAAAAAAAAAAAAAGAAGAAGAAGAAGATTATTTAGAATTAAATAAAGGAGGTTTTAAAGTATCACTTTTGTATAACTCTCCCAGCGTGGAACACACTGGAGGGTGACACTTCAGTTCCATCCACTCCCCTGGGCCTGTCCCCTGGCTTAGAGCACACATGGCACAAGTGGGTGGCATTGAGTTTTCATTGCTCCTTTGTCCCAAAGCTGGAGGCATCTTTTTGTTTTAATGGCACATTGTGTTCCTTGACAAGACAGAGCCAATGCCCTGAGTGGGATTCTAGTCACACAGCAGCAGTGGATTAGAGATTTGATTTTCCTTTTTAACAAATCAGTATAGCAGATGGTACTGGGAAAAGAAAATGCACACACTACAGGGATGTAGCAGAGCCTCCCAGATCCTTGCTGCATAGGGAATGGCACTAAAAGGCAGATCTATGCAGGCCAAGAAATTACGAATACTGCCTCCAATTTTTTATTTCTTCTTTCAGAGCAGAGACCCCCTGCTCCCCCAGATGCAGTCCTCTCCATAGGATCACGGATAGTTCAGTGGCATTCCAGTTTTAAGGTCTCGTGGGTTCTTATCGCTGTTATTGCCTTCTACATCCAGATAATGAAGCTGTCACATTGCACGGGTGTAATGGCTGCATTTTTCCTGGCCCAGGGTTTTCTGACACAGCCAGGTTACAGTCACAGCCTGCTCCTGCACCTGAGCCATTGGTGCAGCTGTGTGAATGAATTCTGTTCCTCTCTGTAGGGCTCACCTCAGTCACAGGAGCTGCACACCAAGCCTGGCCTCAGCCTCAGCTGGGCCTGCGTGCCCAAGGGCACATGGCTGGCACTGTGACAGCAAGGCCACCCTTCTGTGAGACCCCAGGGCGAGCAGAGATCCCAGACAAGGGGCTGTGCACTGCTCATTTCCATGCCAGGAGGATTTCACAGAATCAGAGAAGAGTTTGTGTTGGAAGGAACTTGTTAAAGGTCATCAGCTCCAATGCCCCAGCCATTGGCAGCACAGCTTCAGCTTGCCCAGCTTGCTCAGAGTCCTGTCCAGCCTGACCTGCAATGTTTGCAGGGATGGGGCATCTAACACCAGTCTGGGCAACCTGTGCCAGTGTTTTACCAGCCTCACAGCAAAAATTGCTTTTATATCCACCTACATAGACCCTCCTTCAGCTTAAAGCCATTCCCCCATGTCTTATCACTACATGTCCTTGTCAGAATTCCCTCTCCAGCTCTCCTGTAGCTCTTTAAGGTACTGGAAGGCTGCTATAAATTCTCCCTGGAGCCTTCTCTTCCTCAGTTTGGACATTTAGTGGGGGAAACTTGGGATGCACTCTCACCAGCCAATCAGAGTAGTCCCAAGCAGTGTGAAAGTGAATTAACCTAGGGAAGCTCTCCCTGTCTCCAGTACATAGCATGACCAGACACAATATGTAGGAACAGATCCCCCTCCCTTCTCCATGAAGCCACAACTTTCTGCCCCATTCAGACAAAAGAAAAAAAATAAATTAGAAGAATCTGCCAACGGTTCCTGCATAAAATAGCAAAGCATATCAACAATATTGTCACTTCTTGGCTCTTGACATCCTCTCACCATTATGGACTATTTAATAACTGAAGGGAAAAGGAGATGCTGCAATTTCCTCTACAACAGCTGCATCTTCTCTTTGTCCTGATCAGGCTTATACTGGCTTCTTACAGCTAAGTAGCACCAGGAGGGCATTATCAGCAGCCGTCCCCTTATCAGACAAAGCCACAACCCACTCAAAAGTCACTGCATAGATTGTTTCTTTTCACCAAGCAAAATACATCTCACTGCGGTTCTTTTTTATTACAGCATTTTGAAGTGTTTCTGTGCAGCATGCTTGACACCTAGTCAAGTGTCCTTTGCACTGGCTGCTGCTGTAAGTCACTTCTACGGAACAAAATTTGTCTCTTTCAGATAAATAATTGGAAGAAGGAGATGGAGGGAGCCCTTAACACAGCAGATTCCCTTGAATTTTGTGCAACAGGATGGGGGATTCGACTCCAAGGTTCTGGACAGGGCACAAAGTCCTCTTTTTCATTCATGGTGGTATCTAAGGGACAACACAGAGATAAATTTTACCTGTGCAATTACGCAAAGTGCAGTAAAGAGGTCTGTTTTCCCCAGAGCAGTGACCCTGGAGTGCTGCAGCAGCCCCGGGCGGCGCTGCTCCCTCTGGCCCGGACCACCACGCGCTTCCCTCCAGCGAGAGCCGTGACACCCCCGGCAGTCAGCTCCCGCTCTGTCCCTGCTGTCGGAGAGCGGCTGCCAGCGTGTTCCTGCGGCTCTGCTGCAGGAGGGGATGTGTAGGTGGGGACTCTGCTCCTTCTCCACTCCACACCTTGCCTTCTCCTTGCATATCCAGCTCGCAGGCACAGGGAACAGCAGGGATGCAGGGAAACGTCCTTCCCCAGGAGCAAGTGAAACAAGGAATCCAACAATGAATCCCACAATGAACCCAGCAAAGGCAGAGGGATTCTTTATGCTCCTATATTAAGTGCCAGACCAGTCAGGAGGCTGTTGCACCTTGAGTTTTTGTACAGATGAAAGGAGGAAATTCATAGCAGCATTTAGAGTCTTTGTCTCTCACTGCTGCCTCTCCTTTTTTTTTTTCTATTACTGCTCTGCTGGAGACAGAGTTTTGTTCCAGCCAAGTACCCTGTGGCAGTGGGCTCAGGCACGGGGGCACTGGCCGGGACTGTGTAGCACAGACAGTGAGAGAATTAGTGGAGGGAGGCATGCAGAAAACCACAGCAACAAGGAAAAGAGACCTCCAGAAATACAATCTGAATATTTCAGCTCTGTCTCAGCAGCTGTCTCAGAAGACTCTGTTAAAGCAAGATTTTTTCTGCTGCTACTTGTTACCTGAAAAATAAATAGGGAACAAGAAGAGGAAGCGGAGTGCTCAGACTGGTTTATCTGAATGAGATGCTGACTTTTTTATGCATACAGAATTTCAGACTAACAAGGAGATAGATGCTTCTGCCATGTTTTAGGAGTGGCTCCAGGGATGCACAGGTTTACATCAGTTTGGATGCAGAGGGATTCATTTCACATGAGCCAAAGGGGGAAGAAGTGAGAGGCCATTTCTGCACTTGCTTTGTTCATGGCTCTCTTTGCTGTTGTCTGTAGTTTCTGAGTTGGATTCAAAGTGCTTATTCAAACCAGTACAATCACTGTGATGGATGGTCATTTCCAGCTTTATTCACCCATTATATACAACAGGCAATGCTGGAGGAAATAACTACAAGAGGTCCTTAATGTAGCAGGCATTTAAGCATATGTGTAAACATTTTGTAGATTTATGCTGAATTTTTGGGACTATATGTTTACAAGAAAGTATGGGAATTCTTTGATATTTATTATTTCTTTCTCTATGTGTCTCTCTGCACTTCCTATAACTTTTTACACAGCCAAAAATAAACCAGAGCATGGCCTCCTTAATTTCAAACTGGAAGGGATGAAGATTCTTGTGGGATCTTGTGTCTAGACATCTCAGGCTGAGTTTTCCAAGCAGTTCTCCTTCCCCTCCATTTCTGAGTATTAAAGGGAAAACTGAGAATTGCTTTCAGTGGGGGAGAATGCATGTACTGGTTGCACTGCAACATAAAATACAGACTTGCATGTCAATTTATCTCCTGTCAGATGTGTTCTGGTGAGAAACAGTGAAGTACACGCTGGAGATGACAAGACTCCACCACTCCTTCTCGTCCTCTTGCTGTAAATAGCCTGCAATTATTATTATCTCAGACATTCAGCCCAGCTCTCTAATGAAAAGATTTTGCTTCAGCAAATTCAGAGTGGCCTCAGAAGAGTGTTTATTATGAAAAGCTTCAGGAGCAAAGAAAGGATTTGGCAGAGGACTCGACTGGGTAAGAAGCGCTGTCTGCAGTCCCCATGCCAGGGGCTGTAACACGCAGCAAACATCAGACTTAGAGGTGCTCCTGCTGCCTCCACTCCTCGAGCTCTGGAGTCACTGGTGAGGGTGAAGCAGCTGCAGCTCTTGGTCCCTCTGCCCCGGGGAGCTGCAGAGTCCTCCAGGAGAGGAGGCCAGAGGCTGGGGCTTTCCCACAGAAAGGCTCTGCTGAGGGAACAGGGAAGGCAGCTCCGAGGACGCGCTAATCACAGCCCATCACTAACGCAGATAACAACCTTTCCCAGTCATCTCCCTGGCAGTGCAGCTTTTTCTGCCTCATTGCAGGCTGCGGCGGAGAATCGGGATTGTTTTTATACACCCAACCTGGGTTCTCTTTTCAAACACGGTGCCAGATGGCCGACACTTTTGATTCAGGTGAACAGCTCATTTAGCAGGATCGGGCTGACAATTCAGCGATTTCAAGAGCAAACATCAACTCAGAAGCAAAAAAACATAAGGGCCAAGCCATAAGATATTGAAATAGGGATGGGGATGCACCTGAATCTTGCCTGAGAAAAAAGCTCATGAATTTTAAGGATCTTCAGACCTAGAGAAAACCTTTACTCACCATGCAACTGCATGTATATGTGAATTTAAAAAGAACCGAAACAAGCTTTCTAGAATATCTTTAGACAATGAAATGTTTTTTTCATAGTACATCCATCATGCAAAATGTCAAATAGAGTTTGCAGAGAAAATCAAACAGAATTCAAAGAGGAAAAGAAGGTCTGAAGGTGAAGTAGCAAGTACCACTGAGAAGTGACAGAATGTCAGAGAGCAGGACTTCTCCTGCCCCGGCTGTTTATTTATTTTTATAGCTGGTAACTGTATGTTGCTGCAGAGACTTATTTATGTATATTTTTTTTATTTAAAAGCCTAGATTTATGGAGCAATAAATGACCCTGAAGGTGTTTATTGGAAACTTCTCTCTGCCTCAAGTTGAATATTTCACTTATACTCAGTACTGAGTGCTTGGTAGAACAGAGAGGTGTGTAAGGAACCCTTGAATTCAGAGAGCCTTCTTCTTTTGATAGTTACTCCTCCTGCACAAAAATATTCACAGTTTTTATTTGTTTCTTGGGGTTCAAGGCACAAATCTCACCTGGCTTTGTTGCTCAGTAAGCAATTCAGGAACTGGAAGCGTCCAAGGTCAAGGTCAGATAGGCTTGGAGCAACCTCTTCTAGTGGAAGGTGCCCCTGCCCGTGGCAGGGGGGTTGGAAAGAGATGAACTTTAAGATCCCTTCCTGTCCAACTCATTCTGTGCTCTTCTTTGGCAGTGGGAGCAGCATTTGCTGAGGACTTTTCTGCAGGCACCTCTCTCCCACCCCAGCAGGACTCACTGGGCAGAAAGAAGCAGCCCAGTGCTGTAGAGCTGCAGAGGCCTCTCCTGCTTTCCAGCACTGCATATTTTATCACTGAATAGCCCCACTGGGGGGCAGAATCTCTCCCCACTACAGGTTTACATCAGTAAATATGTAGATTTTTCCCTCTGATGTTGTTGCTCTTAATTAAAACCTATATGGGAGCAGATTGTAACCCAGGATGCTCATTTCCAGGAAGGGCAGGTATTAGCTAAGCTCCTAACTCTTGGATGAACCCTTTCTTTTGCAGCATTGTGCAATGAACTGGGGTCTCTGAAAAAGTTTATTAGCCTGGATTTACACCCAGCTGATTTCCCAGTAAAGGGTCTCTCCTCACATCAGCTGCCTTCCCGGGGCCAAAGGCAATTGGACAGCAGTGGAAAAGAAACACTACTGCATTTACATTCCGAATAGCCTTGGCTTGATGCCCTGACTTCCTATGAAATCTGCTGTGAGGGTGGCTATAAAAAACAGAGTGATTGACAAAAGAACAGAAAGTCTCACTTCCAGGGTGCTGGGGCGGCCTGAGCAGAGCTCATCACCTGGCTGGCCCCATTAAAGAGAATTTCCCCCTGTGAGACATCAGTGGGTGGCTGTGAGGAACCTGAGCTGACCCAGGACAGGAACAGCAGCAAAACTCCACCAACCCCAGATTTACACCAGGAAATGGAGGAATTATGAAGTCCTCCCCTGACCCAAAAGTTGATATTTTTATGTACTGCAGGGCTGTTTGCTCACTGGCTGTGAAACAAAGGGAAAGAAAACCCCAGATCAGTGCATGCTCACGAATTAGTTTAAGATCCTGGGTTTATGTTCTCAAATAGTCGGGTATGGTCCTGGTTTGAATGCGGCTTTTAAAAAATTTCCAACAATTATTTCCAGCACAAATAATGTTCGTAGAGTGAGAGTAGCATTTATTTGGTACAGAGGGAATCAGTTCAGTCAGTCATTTCCACAGCACGAAGGTAGAACATGTCTGAAAACAAAAAAAAAAAGATAACAATGTCACAATAAAGAATATTAATCCCATAATTAAACAGAGCAAATTAATCTCTGGGACAAAGAATTATCAAAGGTCAATTTATTGTTATTTGTGCTCAGGAAATTACCTTTCTTATTCTGATAAAAAGAAAAAGACTGCAGTTTGCAAATACCTGCTGCTTTTCAGAGAAAAAGAAGAAAATCTGGGATTTTTTTCTCTTTATGTCCATCCGCTGTTATTTTGATTTTGCCATAAATACAAAACATAATGCATCAAAAATTGCTACAAATGCAGGCAATCTGAAAAGATCAATAAACAGTTCAGTGGATTGGAGACAGAACAGTCTTGCAACCTTCCAAAACAGCATCCTAATGTTCTGTTTTAATTAAATACAGATTTTCAAAAGACTGTTAACAGAGCAAGTACAACCGAGCAGGTTGGGAATGTTGATTTCTTTTCCTTAATTGTGTTGTGAAGCCACCTCCACAGATAATAGAATAACAAATTAGCATGGAGGACAAAAGAACACAGTAATGACACAAATGAATAAGAAAAAATGAGATGGAGAATACGGAAGTGAGGGGGACTAAGCCAGGCTGGTTTCTCCTCTCCTTCATCCCCTCTGCCAGGCCTGGCCCAGATGGCCCTGGTGACACCCAGCAGCCCCTGGCCCTGTGTCACCCCCTCGTCCCCAAGTCCTGGTGCCCACTGATGTTCTCCTTCAGCTGTTGTTTAGTACGAAGCAAAACACCCCCTCCTTGTCCACCCACCCTTTGCTGTTTCCTCCCAGCTAAGACATGGAACACCCTTTCCCAGAGTTCTTGGGCTTAAATTTAATTTTGGAGGCAATCAACTTCAACAGAGCTGCTGATGGCAGCAAGACAGGGATTAGATCCTATGTGAATAAAATAACATTTCCCACCTTCCCAGTGCCAGTCCGCCCATGCTGCACTCGCTGTGGCCATTGCTGGGAGGAAAAGAACCACAATAAAATTGGTAAAAAATACATTCTAGGGACCATCTCGATGAAGAGGCTTTTCCAAGGGTTTTTCCCTACAAACTTTGAATTTTTTTCTTTAAAGTTCCTACAGAAATCAGCGTTCAAAACCTGCCACGGCACTTTGATGATTTCTTTAATCATCAATCAAGCAGGAAGACAGCAACAGGATGCACTGTGTCATGTTTGTGTCATTGTAGTGTGAGGCTTTGGGGATGTGCTAAAACCACATAAAAGTTTCCAGATTCAATTTGGATAAGCACTTCAAAATTATGTCACTGATTACCTGAAGTCTTCTTGGTTGGACACACTTCAGACGTAGCCTTTGCCACTGGATTTCCCTTTCAGCCTTGCTGAAAGCACCTGGAGGAATGAAAACTTCACACCTTTTTTCCTTGGGCCACTCAGAATGAGAAGCGCATAAAAATGAAAAGTGGTGGGAAAGCAATCAAACTTTTTCAGCATTTATCACAGTTGATATAATTTCAAGGCACAGTAGAATTTTTTGGAGATTTCTCATTTTACTGGAATGATTTTAACCCTTTCTAATACAGAGAATAGGCAGTGGCTGCATGGAGGTTTCCAAAACCACTAGAGACAGCATCTACAGCTCTTCCAAAAGTCATATTTTGATTAGACCTGAAAATTGCAGCCCTCTCATGACTTGTAGTGCTCTAGATTAATTCTGATGTAACACCAATTTTCCTCCAGGCTGTGATGGAGAGCAAAACTGAACGTCTGTTCTGCTTCCGTGATGTCCAAGTTGCATTTTAAAGGCAGAGATGTGCAAAGAAAGGAAACACAGCGGGAATGAGGCTCTGCTGCCTTTCCTTTAGCAGAAGAGGGCTGGAGAAGCATGGCCAGAGTGAAAGCTCCTCGGTTCTGGCAGCCGGTGTCCCCTGAGGTCCTGCAGGCTTTGCTGCCTCACCTAACCCATGTGTAGCTTTTTGCACAGTTTTCTCTTACATATCTGTAATCCTGCCATGATATAAAAGTTAGGCCGACATGATCCTTCCCAATCTTATCCAGAGCTTGTGCTGGACCCCCTGAGCCACCTGGGAGCTGGGTATCCACCTTAACCTCCGTGCCAGTCCTGGGGCTCGGAGCTGAGATCAGTTCTGTGCTAACAGTGAGAGCGATGCCAGCCTGGAGCATGGCACTGCACACAGCGATGGCTCTGCTGGGGACACCGGAGTGCCACAGCTCTCCCACCACTCCCACTCCTCCCTCTCTCCCTGGCTGGTTTCTCAGCTCCTCGCTGTGTGGTTTCTGCTCCCCTCACCCCGCTGCACTGGCTGGTGCCTCCAACCTGGTGTCCAGGTGCTGGGGTCCCGCTGGGGCTGGCAAAGCAGCTGGCACAGCCTCACAAACTGCTCAGCTGCAAATTTCGAATCCACCTGCCCTTCTGCCTTCTCCAGCCACCTGGTTGTTGAGGGTTTTTATTGTTTGTGGGGGTTTTTTTCTCTTTTTTTTTATAATTGGCAGGAAACCCAAAACAGTGCTGTGCAAACCTGACTCTCCAGGGGCTGCCCAGCTGTGTGACAGGGCATGGAGAGAGGAACAAACCCATCATGCTGGACAAGCAATTTCCGTGCCACTGGCAGAGATGAAGACTGACTCGCAGGCTGTAAAGACAGGAGCCAGAAGGAACAGTAATTGCAGTTGGCCAGGCAGAACACCCATTCCATTACTGCACTGGCAGATCCCCCAAAGAAACACTGCACACAAGCCATCAATTCATATTTAAGCAGTGAATAATATCGACAAACATACAGAGGAAGGAATGCATACAGACCGTTCCTACTTGTACAGCAGTGTCCCTTTGCTCTGCAGTTTTATCAGGGACTGCTCTCCCTCCCTTGCCATAAACTTGTGTGAGATGTAAAAGGAGAGGCCTTTTTGAAAGGGTTTCTCAGGAGTGCTGAGCATTTTGAAATGCTCTACTAATAATACATCAAGGATTGTGCAATGATCCTAGAGCAGCCACAAACAGTAATGTTGAGTGATGTTGTGCGAGAGGTTAGTGAGGACACAGCAGTTCCCATTCCCCAGGCAGGCAGAGCAGCCTTCTTGAAAAACTACAAAACTACCACCTGGCAGTGCCTGATCAAGCTTGGCCAGGGCACAGTGGAGTTTAACAGGGGGAAACCAGTGAGAACTCTTTGAAGACCCAAAAAGTGCCAGTGAGGAGCAAATATTCAGTGCTCAGGGTCTGTGAGCTCCTCATGTGCACACCCATGTGCTCTCTACACTTTGAGACGCTCAGCGTCCCTCCCTTCCTGTGCTAATGGGGACATTCTCATGTACAGGACACAGCACTGCTGGGTTATTCTGAGTGCAGCACAGCAAATACTCTGGAGGATTCAGACACCTCTTGCCAGACACCTCTCTGACCATATTGATCACCAAGCAGCAATGGGAATTATTAATGCCCTTTTTTTAAATTCCGTTTCTGTGGAAAAAAGGAACAAATATAAAGTTGAAAAAAGGATTAATTTCCCTGAGTCTGGCCAGATCTTGGATGCAAAGCCACCAGTTCATGGTTACGATTAAAGTGCCAAGCAATGAACTGAAATAGTTCATTCAGGTTTGGAATCTCCTCCTAGCCTGAGACACGAGGAGTGAGTTAGTTTGCCTGATTATCCCCCACCACCCCATCCCGAGGAGCTGCTTGTTGAACGCTTCCCCAGCACACAAGGAACAAAAGGGGGCCCTGAGAGGCCTTCTGTGCAAAGCTCATGTGGGCAGAGCAGTTTGAAAATTAAACTTCCTCCAAGCAAAACCATCCATAATTTCCTCCCAAATGCCTCCTCCTGAGCCGAGGAATAAAAGTTGCAAAATCAACAGAGGCATCTATTTTCCCTAAGGCAATGCACAGGAGCTGACCTAGCAAAAGCTTGTCTTTGTTTTGTTTTTACAGATTTTTCCCTTTGCTTTGGTTTTGTTTTGTTTCTAGTGGTACCAATCTAGCTGTCCAAACTGTCTCTGTTCCCATAGAATAATAATCAACTTCCTAGGTCAACAGCTTTATATAATGAATAATAAAAAGAATATCTGAGTAACACAGCTCACCAGCATTGTATCTTATCCATTCTTCCCTCATGAAGGAATTTTGAAAAGTTAAGACACCAGCTAAGTATTTTTAAAAGGGAGGAATGATGCCAGAATTCAATGACACATATGCATATTAGCAGTGGGAATAAAAGTTAACAGATATTAATGTTCTTCTCTGGGAGGTGAACTTTTTACTTAACTTTTCTGGAACAAACATAGTCTATGCAACAAGCCGAGCCAACACTTATCTCTCTTCTCTATTATCTTATAGCTGCTTTAGCATTAAACTTTTACCTTTTGCTACTGTACAATTTTAGTGAAAGTCTTCAATTAGCTTCTGTCTACTTGTCAGAAAAGCTATTTATCCCCCAGTAGGTGTGATTTCTACATTTAGGACGGATTGTGTGCTCATCTTCGTGCAGAACCCTTCACGAGCTGGGGACCACAAAAGGCACATTCCTGGAAGGTGGAGCGGTTGTCGTGACTGGCAGTGGATCACCGGTACCCACACACAGCCAGGGCCAGCACAGCACAGGGCGGCCTTGGCTGTGTCTGCGAGGGGCTGCAGAAAACTCGTGTTGCACATGGCCTTGAGAAGCCTTCTGGTGAACATTACTTGCAAATAAAAATGTTATTCCACCCTTTTCCTGGGTAGGTTGCGCTGTGTCATACCACATTTAGCTGTCAGCTCCTGTGAGCCAGAGCTGCCGAACTGGTATTTAGAATATGTCAAGAGAACAGCAACGAGGGTAACGGGGTTTGATGGAAACTCCTGCAACACTTGGATTGAGGGGATGATAAAATAAAAAATGGAATGCTATTTCCCAGAGCTGAAGCAAGCCGTATTTACTGTGCTTGTGCTGGTTCACCAACTCTGCTGCTGGTAAGGACATACAGTAGAGGAGAAGGGCAAATAGAGAGGGAGGCAGTGCCAGGCAAGGTGGCAGGCTGGGATAGGGACTCAAGGAAAGAAGGAATATAATGGGACTCTTAGATAAAGCTTTTGGGATTTTTAGGGAAAGCTGTTCAAACATTTCCTTAATTGTGAACATGTCAGAAATCTAATCAGGATTTAAAAAGTAAAAGCCAGCATTTATTAGACTGCACACTGGAACCATTAACTTATGAAATCAATGGGATCAGTAACGCGTGTTCCTCTCCCACCACACACCCACACAGCAGGCCAGGTCTCAGCTGGCTCTCAGTCCAGTGGCTCAGCCACTTTCTGGGTGCACATTTTTTGCTCTTTAGTCCTTTCTCAAGCAGCTGCCCCACGCTTGCATGCTCTCTACCTTCCAAGGGGCAAAAACACCTCCCTGAGCTGGGTCGTGCCCTCTAGCCTGGGTGTTTCCCCCTAAACCTGGAGGAGAGTAGACACAGTGGGGCTGTGAGGGTGGCACACTCAGCCAATAAATACACCCAAAGGTTTGCTTCCTGACGGGTGTGAGATATTAAGAAGACAGAGAAGTTTAGCAGCAGCAAAGGTGAGTTAAATTGAGATTTAGACCCTTTTCCCCTAATTTTTTCCTGCTAATTAGACTCAGCAAATCCCCCTACCTTTCTCTGAACTTTTCTGCTCTCCTTTCTCTAAGTCCTTGGGCTGTTGTTTTTGCTGCTGCCAACATGGACCCATGACCCTGAATGTGGAGCTGCTGCTCTCCCCTGCTGAAGTCAACATGCAGGGCAGGCTACACACAGCAAAGCTGTCAAGCCTTCATTTCACATGATGGAAAGCCTTGCCAAGGAGAAGCACTCCCTATTCATCACCCTGCTGCTGACACCCTGCACGGACACCCAAAAGGGCTGCTTGGCTAAAGAGAAGGTCTTGCAGGTGTTTAACCTCCCCTCCTGGGCTGCAGATCAGGGAAACTGTGATTAACAGGCACCATCTTTCTGTGTTCTGGAGGCTGAGCTCTGCTCTGGAACGATGTCCGTGGAGCTGAGATACCAGAACTTATTGTGGCTTTGGTGTCCTCTGGAGCTGCATTGAAAAGAAATGGGTGTTCTGTTTTCCAAGGGTTTTTTATTTTCTGCCTGCACTAGGAGCCTGCCCAGCCTGCTGCACCTGAGATTGCTTTTCCCATTGGGTCACCAGAGAGATCTCTGAGGTGACAGGGCAGGACAGCAAGACAAGAAGCTGCCCCAGCCTGCCTGGCAGAACAGCTCCTTCCCCAGTGGCCAGGAAACATCTGCAGGCTGAGCCCAGACCCAGAGGGCTGAGTGAGGTGCTTGTTTTCCTTAACCCAACCCAGCTGGGGAAAGGGAGGGGGTGCTGTGGAGGGTTTATAGAGCTCCCGGAGAGAGGGGAGTAGACTTGCTGCTGCTGCAGCTCTATTGGGTCTCTCCTCTGTGGGTTCTGACCCGCTGCTGATCCCCGCTTTGGGAGGGATGAGGCCAACCATGCACAGAACCGCAGGGTAGGACACAAGGGGGTTTATGACTGAGTGTGGCTGATGCTGTTGGTTATCCTGAGGTGGTACAACCTTAAGCAAGGCTGCTACTCATTCATTCTCTGCAAAAGGAAAAAAAAAAAAAAAAAGTCAGAGTGGTTTTGAGGCCCCCCCCAGTGGGCTGTGTGGAGGGTTCTGGGTGGCTGGGCTGTGCCTGAGGAATGCTGAGGTGTGGAAGTAGGAACTTGGATGTTTGATGCCTGTTGGATTAGCTTGAAGTCCAAAGGCTACCTGAGGAGTTGGAGGAAGGTTGAAGCCAGCTCTGAGCTGCTCTGGGGCTGCAGTGGTGCTGGGTTTGCACCTGGTGTTGGTATCTGGCAGTGCTGGAGGCAGCTGGCTTTGCCGTGGCCTCCTGCTCTGGAGCTTCTCTTCCCTTTTTCTCAGAGAAATGGTGCTCTCAGAGGTGCCTGGTCCTGGGGATGGGGTGGTTCTGTGGCAGAGGAGGTGGTTGGGGATGTTTTGAAGGAATGTTTTAGCCCTATAGCTGGCTTGGATAAACCCAAAGGATCAGGTTGCCCCAGGGTGTCTCAGGCTGTTCTCTGTGATTTAATTCTACTGCTTTGTTTCAGTCATCTGCACTGGTTGTTTTATTCCATATCACTTCAGCTCCAACAGTAGCACAGCATGAGCCATCTGAGTTTTTTTCCAGCACTACTGAAAAAAGAGGACTTAATTTTATCTTGCATCAAACCAGCTTTGAATTCCCCTCACCCAGAATCTCAACTACAACTGCTTGTGAGCGGCCAGGTAAGCTGGAGGTGACTTATTTTGAGGGGATGTGAACAAGCACTGGAGGACTGAAGGATATTTTTACATTCCTATTGCTGGGGAGTGGGCACACCTTGGGCTGTGCTGTTTCACAGCCTGAGAAGTTTCTGGTCTTGCACTGGCTTGATGCTGTCACATCTTTGTCTCTGAAGCACTGCTTACACCTCCCGGGTTTGGAGAAGCCGGTAATTGAGGGTGAGTTGGCAATAATTGTCAAGCACTGTAATGAGTCTCTCAAACTACAGTGTAACCAGTCAGCTAATAGCCACAGCAAGTCCCTTCTGGGGAACGCTGGAAATACCTTGGAGACGTGAAACAGATAGTCTTTGTTCTGTGTTGAAGTTTTATGCTGAGAGCTTTAGTCTTTGGCTCAAAGCCTGGTTTTTGTCATTCTAGGGAAAAATTTTCAAAACCAAAATGAAGTTTTTAAGGCAGTTGGTGCATATTGAAAAGCACATTTTCATTTTAAGTTGCATCACTGGAAGATAAATCTGTTGTTCTCTTCTGTTGATCAGAGGAGAGTGGCTGAGGGGAGCCCAGTTCCTCCAGGGATGTCCTGAGCTGGTAGAGATTCCAGGCCTGCTGTGATTTCCCTGGGCCATGTGGATGCAGTTGAGGAGGCTCACTATTCTTTACTGCAGTTTATTAACAGAAGACAACACATCAGAAATGTGCACTTTGACAACGCTGTTATGGCTCTACTTGATACAAAACTCTCCTCCATGTGACTTTTCAAGCTGGCACAAGTCAGGCCCAGCTGAAAAGTTATTTCATTTGTGGAGTCAAGCTCAGAAATGAGAAGCTGGAGAAGAGCATCCAACTTTGAACAGCTCTTGCTTCCCAGAGCTCTGGCTGGGATCTTTCCCCTGAGGTTTCCGTGATGCTGAGTTGTTTTTCCAGGTGATGTCACAGAGTGGAATTTTTGATGGATGGCAAGGACTCGACAGTTTTAAAGGGCTCTTTCTTACATGTCGCTTTTTCCTTCAATGCTTTCTAACAGAGGTGGAATTGGTGTTACTGATGTCGGCAGTGGATTCTCCAGGCGAATTTGTTACTTTGAGTTTGAGCAGAGGAACTGCCTGAGGACTGTTCTGGGCTACCCACTGTGCCTGAGCTGTGGGGGTTGTCAGTGGCTCTGGAGGGACTGATGTGCTTAACCCGGGAAACTGAACGTCAGAAAGGTTGCTGGGGAGTTGGGACATGCAAATATTACAAATATCTTGCCTTGAGTTGATGCTCTATTAACTCTTCTCCTGAGCTTTGCTCATTTTGGACGCTGATTCCCTGCTTTGAAAGACGGGGTGGATCACCTCATGCAGGGTACTCGGAAAACAATCCAGCCTTCTCTGGAATCCTCGCCAGGTTCAGCTTCATGGCATTGTTCATTTGAAGAGTCCCTCTGGCTGTTTGAACTTGGCCCTGACTGCTGTCACCAGCAATCAGCAAGAGGGGTTTTATCCACAGCTATCATCTCTTCCTTGTCACTGAAGCATTAGCAGACACAGGGTTTCTCAATTCCTGCTTTGCATAAATGCTTTCTCAGAACTCCTGGAAGCTTTTTTCCACTTCTCAGTGTTATTTAGGCGAAGTGTTTTTGCGTGCCCTTCTGTGGAGGTTGGAGACTGATCTCTGCCAGGTTTCATGTGGGCTGTGGGGGTAGGTAGGTGAAATAAAAGCCCTAGAGCTTCCCAAAGGAAACTTGTGCTGCAGGATAGATAGTAAATAAAAGGAAATGTGTTCAAAAGTCTTTTCAAATGAGAGCCATTCACAACAACTTTGCAATTTCGGCCTCTAACAAGATTTCTTTTGTTTTTCCTACTTCTTCCCTCTTGCTGTGAAGTCCGGCCCCAGCAAACAGGGGGTTTCCCCGGCCCTTTGTGACAGAGAAGGAGCTCCAGCTCACCAGTGCCATGCCTTTAAGCTGCCATAATTTATACTCTAACACTACATAGGATATTTTTCTTGTGTACTTGATTGTGCAATATTTCTGAAACTGCATCAAGACTTCTGTGCTACACTTGGAGCGTTTCTATTTGTGTGCAATGGTTGAACAGCAGCAACAAAATAAGAATCAAAGCAGATGGCAGCACACAGAGATATCCTTGGTTTATTCAGATGAGCCCAGGAAAATGAATATCCTGATGATTGGATGATATGTGTCATTAAGCATATAGGTTAGTCACCACTCCGTATTTTGTCTGCTCAACAGAGTATGTAAACCTTCAAACATAGACCACTATTTTTGTAGTTATTTGTGTGGAAGGTATTCTGTTATAAATGTTTTAATAGCATCCATTAATAGGACTGAAATTGATGGGAGATTATATTGATGACGAGGATGTAAAAGAAGCTGCACTTAATAAAGCAGCTCAAAGCAATCCCTGGTTCATTTTTAGGCTTTTTTTCCTCCTTCAGAAAAATCTTCAGTTGTATACCACGTATTATGCCCAGACTATCATGAGGTAGAGCTATCACCTTTCATAGCTTCAAAATAGATGTCTAAGTTGGTTTCTCTGCCACCTGTACATTTTTGAGTGGTGAGACTTTGAAATGTGAGCTTTCTATCTAAAAAAAAAGATAATAAAAAGGAAATTCTGCAGCTAGTAATGAGAAAAAATAGCCTTCTAAGGTCAAAGATTGCTAGTAAAATTGGGCTGTGAATGAGTATAATTGGGTATGCTTGGTGTTTGTAAGTCTAACGCTGAATAGGTGACTTACTCCGAGTCATTTCAGAGTTCTTGGAAGTGATCTTGCATCAGAGATATGAATGCAATTCCTCTGATAAGAATGGGTTTTTCAGGCAAGACACCCAGAGCGTTATCCCTTGCGTGGTTTTCTCTCACCACATCAGTGTTCCGCTGGAATCTTTTCTGGGAGCTCCGGGGTGGGAAATGCTTGTGCAGCACCACTGGGAACCAGGGAGAGGAATCTGACCCTTTTTAAGGGGAAAAAAAATCACAGAATATCCTGAGCTGGAATGGACCCACAAGGATCATTCAAGTCCAACTCCTGGCCCTGCACAGGACAGCCCCAAGAATCCCACGTGCCGGAAAGTGCTGTCCAGATGCTTCTCTAACTCTGGCTGCCTTGGGGCCATGGAGTTGGTGTTATATTTTCTCTTCACTCATAATCTGTGGAATTCCTTCAGCAATACTGGCACAACTGGAGGATTGGCATGCTGGAAATACCTTGTAAGGTGTGAGCAGTGGATAATAAGGAAGCAAGACTGAGTTAAATAAGTCTTTGTAAAAGTCTGAAGTTAAAATTTTTAATAGCGTAATATACAAATTCAGCCACCTAAAAAAAAGAAAATCACAAGTTGCTTGTGAATCCTTGCTACTGAACAGGCCAAATTTGCTCTGCTGCAGGTGACCACAATGCAACAAGAGCTGCATGGGTGTAACTGGGGAACTGGGGAAGACTTCGTTCTTGCCTCTGTGCAGACTGCAAAATCCACATTTAGAACAACTATGAGTCTGTGTCTCTGCGTGGCTCTTTCCCCCATCTGGAACATCAAAGTGCCTTGTTCATTTTTTCTGCTAAAGTTCCTATAACTCTGCCAAGCTTTACATTATGAAAAGAGGGAGGAACAAAAAGGAATTATTTCTCATTCACTGGGACTAATAACTGAAGAATAAAACACTGAGCAATTTCATCAGCTAATTCCTACGGGGAATAAAAAGCTGAAAACTTGAGCTTTTTGGAGCTGGGCTTTTAAATGTGGTTTCTCTACTGAGCAGTAGAGCTCTAATGCACAAACCCTTTTGCTTGATGATTTCAGCTCACACGTTCTGTTTGCCACACTGCAAACATTGTAATGGTACCATGGATTGTACAGATCAAGTCAGACCTCACTTACATTTATGTTATTGTTGTTTCCAGATAATGCAGCTGAACCCATAAGTGTCAGTGGATTTGGTCAAGAGGAAGTAATTATAAATATATTGTGCTATATAGCAATTAGAAATGGTTTAATTTCTAGCATATTCCCCCTTCTGTTCTAGGTTGCTGTTTTACAGCAGAGGTTGGTTTGAGTTAATGTTCTGTCACCTTCCCCTTCAGCACTGCTGGATTGTCCTGGTTTGGTCCTCTCCTAAATGCCCAGTGATGCTTCTTCCTCTCTGAATGCATGAGGAACCTGAAAAAAATCCTTTAGAGTTGGTCAGGTTAAAAGCGCCACTGTGCAAGAGTCTTTTGGGGTTCACAGGAAAAGTCCCGAGTTTGACTCGAGTAAGAGCTTTTAATTTTGTACTGAAATGTTAATTTGTCTTTCATGCTGGGATTAAAACCCAATCTTAACTATAGCAGTATTTTCAGTAAAAATACTGAGAGTACGGGGGATGGATCTGCTTAAAATATTTTTATAGTGGATCCATACTTCAGTTTGTTTGTGCAATAGCAGTTGGACTTCCTTGGGTCTAAGGCAATCTCGTAGTAAGAGGGCCCCAAATACATTTTCACCAGGGAAATAGGGGAACCTCCTCTCTGAGAAGTGGGGAATGTCTCCGGGTGCAAGGGACATGAAGAGAGCAGTAGCTTTGTGGCAGCCTTTGCCCCTCATGCAAAAGTCCAGAAGCTAATTACCACTGCAATTTAATTGAACGAATTGGAAGCCTCTAGGTGTGTATCTTCAGGAGCTACAAGCTATCGCTGCTGACTTTAAGATTTAATCTTGCATTGACATTTAAAGTTGAAACCAGCATTGAAGCTCCCAGTGAATTCATGGGTGCTGGTTTATATTTAGACTGCACATGCAGAGGAGCCCTAAGGCTGCCCTCAATTCCAAACTCGAATTCTCCACAGTCAAAAAAACTGCAGGCTTGTCCCTTGGCATAGCTGGAGGCCTCTTTTCAAAGCGGCGGGACTCCAAGGACCCAAAACACTCCGTGCCTTTTTATCCTGCTGCAAGTCTCCCTTCTGGATGCTCCAGCCTCAGTGTAAACAGATGAGCTCATGTGGGAGTCTCAGGCTCTTTAGGAGCAGCGTTGTCATCCCCTCAGCATCGTGTGCTGTGTTTGCTTTCACCTCAGGCTCTGTCCAGACCAGCAATGTTGCCTCATCTCTGTGCCCTTCTGTCGGGAGGCGCTGCTCAAACAAGGAAAGAGTTTGCAGGGCAGGGAGACTTTGTTTAACCAGAGCCTCTGGGCAGTGTTAACAGATGAGGATCTGGTCCTGACGGGGGCACTCACAGCGCTGGCTGGGGTGGTCTGGAAGGTGATCTGAGCTTTGCTGGGTCGGGTGCAGGTGCCACCAAGTGCTGCCAAGTCCCTGTGCCGTGAGCAGCCACCAGAGCACTTCGTTCTGCTGCCACCCCGATCATCAGCTTGTGGTGGCTCTCTTGTGTTTATCTTACGGGCTAAACGTGCAAAAACAAGACACTCTGTCAAAGTCAAATTACTCTGTGTGGTCTCCTCCTTCAGCAGGAAGAGATGGCGCTACTGTACTCATTCATCTCCCTCTCGTTCACTGTGAAGTAACGCAATTAGCGGTGAGAAAAGGCTGCCAATCCAGTGAGTAATCCTGGAGATCTCGGAGCAGTTAGGCGTGTTAATTAAATTGGCATTGCAGCAGCAGTTTGAGTTAGCAGACTACCAGCAGTCTTTCAGAGGAATGTTCCTTTCCCCACACAGTGCTCAGACTTCCCGAGTCTGGATTGATTTGGCCAGATCCTTTGCTGCCTTTCCATGGCTTTTAATTTCAGGGGAGCTGTTCCTGATCTGCATAACTCTCTTATTGGAAAAAGATATGCATTAATTCAGTGTTTTATTCCTGTTTATAGGCATTCATATTTACTCTAGAATCTCCCACTTTTGCAATTTGTTATTTCTAACGTATCTCCTCATGCTTAGGTAACTGTGGGGCTCAGTAGGCACAACTCAAACTTGAGAGACCTTTTGACATTGATCCTGTGAGACCTGCCATCTAGATTTCTTCTCTCTGCATTAATAACCACAGAGATGGGGCCACACAGTGCTGAAAATTCTGTGCTGCCATCACAGCTCTGCTGTTTACCTCCAGCTAAATAAAGATAGATATCTTTTGGGATCTTGCTTTAAAAATATTGGTACTTGTTTTGTGTCTGCAAGAGCTTACATCACTCACTTCTTGCCTTGTACAAGCCAGAACATTTCCTCTTGATGTAAAGCTGTGTTCTGGCTTATAGATGATAAATGTGTGTAACCAGGCTTTGGCAGTATGAACCAGACACAGCTCTGTGGACATCAAAAGTGCAGTGCAATAACAAATTCCAGTGCAAGAGGAGTGGGAGGAAAGCCATGAACTTTAAAACTGTTTAAGTTTCACAGTGTAAATAGTTTTAAAGGCCTTACAGTGTAACATTTTCTAGGGATGTTGATTCCAGTGGGTTTGTGTCAGTAATTAACTGGTAGTCGCTTGTGTGGCTGTTCACAAGAGGTCAGCAGTAAAGGAGTGTGACTGATCCAGTGACTTTTCTTGGAAAGTTCAGTCCTTGGGTTTGCCAGGTCTCCAGCAGCCTGCCCCCTCCCCTGCCTGGGGATTGCCACTTTTGGAAGCAGATCGGGCAGGCCTCCATTACTGATAGTGAGCATCTGGTAATGGGAAGTGGAAAAGAGGGAGGGCTAATCCCTGCATCCTGGGACATCGTGGCAACATCCTTTGGAGAGAGATTGCACCCGAAGAGGTTGTGTTAAGACAATACCTGGTCTGCAGATGTCTTGCCTGAGATTTCAGGTGAATGCTCAGTGTTAAATAGGGGAATGAAAATGGGCAGACACTGCCTGCAGCTCCCACAGGAGGGTCTGTCCCACCCCTTCAGCATCTGAGGGCTCCCCTTCCCCTGTCCCATTTTGACTGCTTTGCTTTAAAGGCTGCTGGAACTAGTTCATGGTGGGGAAATCATTGTGCCTCTCCTCTAAAATGGATCTGTAGGAGGCTGGATGTGCTGAACTAGTACATTTCTAAGGACAAAAACTCTTAATGTTTTTGAAGATTTTTTTTTCCCCTGTTACCATGTTGCCAAGCAACATTTTTACAGTATCAGCAGCTGGGGAAACTGAATGTCTGAAAATGGATTAAAGGAGAAGACAGAAGGCACCTGTGTTGTCTTGGCTATATCCTTTCACTGCTGAGAAGGTGTACCCCTCACTCCACCAGCAGACTCCCAAATTATTAAACCAGAGCTTGGATTTATTCATCTTTACCTGTCTTTAAATGTATTAATACTTGAAAGAGATGCTAGGTGGAGATGAAAGTCTCGAGCGAATAGATTCTTAGATAATAGGGCTGGGACAGATCAGAGAGCTCCTCCAGCCATTTTTTGCCACAGGTCAGTTGCTGTTATCCCATCACTTCCAGTGGGATGGGGGATGGCACCAGTCAGAGCTTCTACTTATAAATGTAGAGGTCGTTTCAGCCTGTACTCAAAACCCCTCTTAGACCCACCGCAGGTAACAACTGTTTGCTCCTGTGATGGGATTCAAGGAGGCTAAAAATGATGCAACGCCTCACTCCTTCCCATCCACTGGCAGCAGGAGCTGCTCTGACTTAATTGTGCCAGCCTGAGGCAGAGTCCCAGTGCTGCTTTGGCATTTCTGGGGAAGCCTTTGTCTTGTATCATTTGTGTGGATGGGACACTGGGGACCCTGCTGTACTGAATGCTGTTCGAACATACAGCACCAGAGACTTCTTGCTCTGCAGTGTTGAGTCAAACTTATTCCCAGACTTTTTTAAAAGTGCATATATTACCATAATTCTGAGCTCGACAAAGTTCAGTCCCATTGGGGTAGCAGTCTGCCATTACAGAAGAAGATGGTTTCATCTCCAAAGAATACATGCTCCAAGGTGTTTTCAGCCTCTCCTCTGACTCTTCTCAGCTTCTGCTTAACTTTAACACTAAAATATTTTCTAATCAAGGTCTAAAATCACATTGAGACTCAATCTCAGGTGACCTTCTAACCATTCAAAAATTAATGAGCATTGAAGAAAAGCTGAGCTTTGGATCTTCATATTTTGTTTTACAGTCTGAGTGATCTATGTTTGGTCTGTGCAGGGCAGAGGGAATTCTCTCCCTCCTTGAGCAGACAAATTGAAAGCAATAAACTTTGAGAAGACACTTGGCTCACCATAGATGTTGAGTCTTTTCAGCCTTCTGATTAATAGGATGGGCAAATAACCTTTAACAGATGAAAAGCAAGAAGAAAAACCTTCGCAAAGAAACTTCTTTGGGGGTAGAAAAACCTGTTTTTAAAAGTCATTACTGCAGAGACTTTTGTCTTATAGCTGAAGGTGTATAAATCCCAGAGCCACAGAAAGAATCTACTTAAGGTACTGCACTGGGTGTCTGGTGAAATGTAGTTGAACAGTATTTTAGATGCATTAAATACTTCCAGGACTTAGTCACTTCCCAGTCACTAAAACACAGGTAACTTTTCAGCTGGTGATAAAATAAATAATGCTGTTCCTAGAGATAATAGTTACTCTGTACAATAAAGACTAGATACAACTACTTTCTAGAAGAGTTTCTTGGAGATATTTCAAAAATGCAGAAAATATTTCTTTACAGCTCTCTAATGTCAGAAGTTGAAGCTGCTGTGGATGCAGCTGATTGGGTCTATTGCTGTTTGACCAGCTAGGAATGTGCAGCTTCTTGTAAAACACTTAAATGTTTGTATTGGCAAGTGGTGTTAGATCTGTGCAACCAAGCTCTGGAATAGATTTTTCTTTTGGTGACTTCTGGCAGGCTTGCAAGGAGAACCTATTTCCCTTCTGAGCTATTACTTTCTCCTCTGGCAATGTTGCCTCTTCCAGCTCCATATTTCTTACACTCTTTAAGTTTCAGCTACATCAGAAAATGAAAAAGTTCATCACAATGGCTAAGGATAACCTAACTGCGCTTGTCTCCTTGGGGAAGGAGAAAAGAGAGAAACTATTTGTCTCCCATTTTGTTTTTGCAAAGACTGTAGAACCAGAAGTCCGACCTTCTGCACAACATTGAACAGAGCCTTTGTTCCTTTCTTCTCATCTTTCTTTGAACTGTTAAAATATCCCTATTGCTGGGTTTGAAAAGGACCGAGGTGTGTGGGGGTGGGGAGGCAATATCTTCCATAGAGCTGGGTCTGTCCCCTTTTTAACTACAAAACGCTCCCTGAGGAGCTGCCAGTGAGAGCTGCTGGAACAGTCTGAGCCTTTGCCTCATGGATGTTGGAGCCCTCACGTTGTGTGACCATAACTGGGGGAAAAGACCATGGAGCTCTGCTAGCAGGGTGGGACCATGAGAGGAGTGATGAGCTCCTGTTTCTGAAGGTTGCACACACTGGGGACCCATTTCCCCACAGAGAATGGAGCAGCTTTCTCCATTCAACCACAAGTTCTGCACAAAAGCTCTTTCCCTGTTTCTCATCTGGGTCAGTGCTGGTCGCCTCTGTGAGAGCTGAGCAGCGGAGGAGGAGGGAGTGTCCCACCAAATAATGAACAGTTTGTGTCTAACACCACAAGAGTTGAACCCAGCCCTGGGCAGAGTTTTGTACTAAACCTGTTGTATCTGTAAGTGCTGCAGTGCTGAAGAGCTGGCATTGCTGTTCCGGAGTCCAGCTGTGTGTCTGTTATTAACCATGAATAAAATATAGTCACACTTCAATAGTTTCTGTGGGGGGAGCATTGCCATTTGCCTCTTATTACAAATGATTATTATCAATTAAATATTTGCTGAATTTTTCGAATTAATCTTCAGCAAATATATCCAGTATGGTCACTGAGGACTTTATCCAAAGCCCATTACCACCAGTGGAAGGATTCCTGCTGGATTTGGCAGGTGCTGAATAATACTGTGAAAAAGAATTAATGGAAAGGGTTTCCCTCTCAGAGACCTGACCTTCTGCAATAATTACTTCATGAAATAGAATTCAGTATGGGGTATAAGTTTTTGTTAGACCTGCACTCAAAACTCCACTCATTACCCACTGTATTTGCACTGTGTGATGCACAGTGACTACATCTCTAAACTTGGAAAGCAAAAAAAAAAAAAAGAGTCTGAAATACGGCTGTAGGCACTGCAGAAACAGCTTCAAAATATCTCATGACATAACAGTGATGTTACAGCTTTTTGGACCTGTGCAGCCTGGTGCAAACTGGGCCAAGGGCTCTAGCATTCCTTGGTGAATCACCAGCTTTAGGATGTGATGTTTCCGATCTACATTTGACCTAGACTAGGGCAAGGAAAACACTTTCCACTTATCCAGCTGGGCTGAAGTTGGAAGTCAAAATGT
The DNA here is from genome assembly GCA_013400735.1 of Pomatostomus ruficeps. Taxonomy (NCBI): domain Eukaryota; kingdom Metazoa; phylum Chordata; class Aves; order Passeriformes; family Timaliidae; genus Pomatostomus; species Pomatostomus ruficeps. The sequence continues at coordinate 183,006 of VYZT01022875.1, read as the reverse complement.
CAGAGCAGGAACATGGTAAACATGAAAAAGGCATGGGTGCAAGGCAGACTCCAGTGAGAGGCTGTGGCTGTGAGCACAGGAGGAGAACTCAGCGAGCAGGGCGCTTTCCCCAGATTTTGGCTAAACTAAATGCAGAAGGCTGTTTGTTTGTTTGGTATAGAAAGATCTAGGCTATTAAAGGCAAGTGTAGTATATTGACTGAGCAAAATCGTCCCAAGAGCTCCCAGGGTGAGGGCTCTGTGTGTTTCTGCTTGGAGCTCTTTGCTGATCCATGGGTGCGGGTGCCACACTACATCAATGAGCACTTCTGGCACTGCTGTAGCTGCTCAGGAAACAAGCATGTGGTGAGAGGCAAAGCTATGCTGTGGATTAGAAACTGGATCAATACTAGGGTCAGTGGGGGATTTTAGTGGTGAGATTTTTAAACTATTCAGCAACAGTCTGAAAAGGGGCCAAGGGGTGATGTGACAGCAATTGCAGAGTTTATAAAGAAACACAGCAAACTAAATCAGCTTTCCATCAGGGTAGCCAGAGCTACCCCAGACTAGCTGAGCTGAATGAACCAGTCATCTCCAGGCTGGAATGTGCTCATAGCTACGCCCCCCCCCCCC